>CAIGRH010167908.1:0-13210 GCA_903798295.1 Fraxinus nigra | reverse complement strand
AAATTATTGTGGAACAATGCAAAATGTACGACTGTGTAGAGTTTTTATGTCCCTTCATGACAACAACAACTTTGGCTCACTTTTAAAACTCCACATTCACCAATGTATCTATAACCATTTGAGTAAAAAGATATGAGATTTCGCTTCAGTTCTGGAACATATCTCACATCTATAAGTGTCATGATAGCCCCATCGAACATTCTGATTCTAACTATACCAACTTCGACAATTTTGCAAGGCACGTTGTTTTCCATAATCACCGCACCTCTCAAAACACCTTCATATGTTGAAAACCAGTCCCTGTTGGGACACGTATGAAAAGTACAAGCCGAGTCAAAAACCTAATTTTTATAAGGTTTCAAATCTATGTTAGAAATCACAGGAAGCTCTCCTTCACTTTGTCCATCTTCCACATTATCAGTCTTCGCTGTGTTAACAGGTTGCTTCTCTTTCTCAGTAGCACTGGTGGCTTTATTTTTATTTTTCAAGCCATAGCAATTAGCTCTAATATGGTTCTTCTTACAATAGTGACATGTCTTCTCAGCATGTCGATTTCGATCTGTCCCTCATATTTTTGCCAAGATTCCTATCTTGATTTCTCCCACACACAACCAATTGCTCAGCATGATTTTCAGATCCTCTAGCAAGATGCACCATCTTCTCCTTAGATAGTAAATCATCATAGACCTCTTCCACGGTGAGAGTATCCCGACTATAGAGAATTTCTAAAAGTCACATATGATGGCGGCAGAGAACACAACAACAACAACATCAACTCCAAGTCCTTCTCGTCGTACTTAACGTTCAATGTCTTCAAATCGGCCACGATTTCTTTGAACATAGTTAAGTGATCATCTAATAACGCATCTCCAGATATCCGGTGAGAATACAAAGGTCAAGTCCATCTGCGCTAGAACTGCTCATATCTTCACTTGCATAAGGCAAATCTCGTGTTTCTATCCAACAGTGGATATCATATTTCATTGTCGCTATGCAGAAAAATTAACCTCGATCTTATGCCAATTATTATGAATTCTGGATCGCAAGATAATGGCGACAATGAAATAAATAAGAAGAAAATAAATACCAAGATTTACTGGAAACTAATATGGGAAAAAACCACGGGCACATGAAAAAAATCCACTATAATCAATAGTAATTGTGTAAATACAATATCAAGATTTCAATGCTCTCAATTGAAATTTAAGCTCTCTAACTCTCAAGATGGTGTTGAATAATTATTCAGGAATAAAAGGGAATTAAAAACACCTCCGAGCGCCTCAGTGCCATGTAGCACCGGGCCCTCTGTTTTATTTTGTTTTTTCTTTTTCCATTCCAATTTGTTTTCTTCATCTCAAGTCCTTTTCCAAGTCAAACTCCCAATCCTTGATGAAATTTGTTCTTCATTAATTAGGACTCTCAAAATCCAGACTCCTTAAACTTCTTTTATTCATTCAAATCCAAATTATATGGAATTTGGATGACACCACAACAGGTGGAGAATTGCGTCATTGCCACACCCATATAAAAAATTATTGAAATTAGAATACACAAAAAGTAGAATTGGTAAGATCAAATTATGAAAAAGGTTATTTTCAAATTGAAAAAAAAATGAACATTATGTTTTTCAAGCTAAGGAAGGATGAGTTTGGGTGCACATACAGAAAGAGCATTTCTCAGCCCAAAGAAGGTCTAAATTACATCCTATGGGAGACAAATCATTCAAAATCCTTCAAAACATTAATAAAAATGCCTACAAACTAGACCTAGGTGAGTATAATGTTTTCTACTTTTAATGTTGTTGATCTTTTCTCTCTTAGATGTAGGTGAAGATTTGAGGTCGAACCCATTTAAAAAGGGAAGGAATGACATGCATGGAGGACAAGCTAACACGGATCTTTTACATGTTTCAGATGGACCAATAACAGATCAAGCGTAAAGAAGATAAAAGAAGTCATGCGAGAACTTGTCTAAACTATGTGGGCCAAGCGTTCAAGTACAATGAGCAAGACACAAAGTTTCAACATGAGTGTGAAGGAAGAACCAAGTTTAGTACATTTAATTCAAGCTAAGGAAGAGAGAAATGATTAGGAAAGCCAAGGCAAAGACTTCAATTTCCTTGCGTAGTCAAGCATAAAAATTGCACAACACGAGAGCAAAACAGTTGAGCCATGCCCACGCATGAATTAATACCACGCCCAAGCATGGTAAAAAAATCGGGAGATAGAATTTAGTTTTTTGTTCTGTTTATAATTTTATTTTATCGTGTTTATCTACTTGTTTTACGAATTAATTAGGATCGTTTGAGCCTACCTATAGAAGGCATACTCACTGTACAAAGAACAACACTTTGTTTTGGGAGATTAATTATGAAGTGAGGATTCGCTTTCGATCTTGTTCTTAATTAAACTATACAAAATTTATCAAAGATTTTTCAATCTTTGTAGCGTTCAACCCTTCCAATATTGGTCTTGATTCAAGATATTATTATGTTTTTTCTTCATCTGATTTTAGTTTTCTTAGGATTCATATCAAATCTTGTGTGGGTTATAATTCAAAAGGCGTCTTTACAACTACTTTACTTGGAACTTTATTCAAAATGTACATGGCAATTTTCAAAGCTTCACCCCATAGATACTATGGCAAATTTCTTCTGCTCATCATCCTACTGGCCATATCCTTCAGCGTTTGATTACATCTTTCAAAAACACCATTATGCTGGGGTGTCCCCGCTTGATATATTGAAGCACTATACCACACCTTTGTAAAAAATTGCAAAATCACCCATATTTTGACCAGACTCGTCATAATTCCCATAGTACTCACCACCACGTCAGATCTTACAACTTTGATGCTTTTCCCACATCGCTTCTCTATTTCCATTTTGAAAAATTGAATTTATCAAGAGCATGTGATTTATCATTAATCAGATAAACATATCTATAGGACGAGAAATCATCAATGAAAGCTATGAAGTATCTGCTCCCACATATGGTTGAAGTTAAAGGTCCACTAATATCGGTATAAAATACCATCGCTTTTTGTTGAAACTTTCCTTGTGGACTTAGTCAGCTTTCCTATTATGAAATCCACACAAGTGTCAAAATCAGAGAAGTCTAGAAATGGAAGTATCCCAAATTTTACCAATCTGTCCATCCTTTCCATGCCACAATGTAGATGATAATTCACGGATTAGAGACCTCTTTGCCACATTAGTAACACAAAAGATTGATATCAAAATGAGCCAAAGACAATTTGTATAGACCATCACATAAAAGGCCATTTCCAATCAAATTAGAATCATAAAAACAATTTAACCCTCCCTTTGCCAAAATTAAAGGAAAAAACTAGAAGCATCAAGTTTCAATATAGAACTTAAATTTTGTCTCATTGTCGATATAAAAATTGTGTTCTCCAAAATTAGAGAGAAACCAAACTCCAAAGACAATTTCATTACTCCTATGAACTCAACCATCTCTTGAACTCCATTCCCAACACACAAGCTCACTTCATTCTCACTTGGCCTCCGTTTGCTTATGAACCAAAGAATTCGCAAATACTACCTTTCGAGTCTATCCACCAAGAATTTAAAGGTGTGTAATCTACCAAAAAAAAGACTCAAAACAAACTAAGGGCAAGGAGATGCCTGCGGAACTCTTCTTCTTCTCTAACCAAACCTTAAATTTAAAACAGTATTTCTGCCAATGACCTTTCTTTTTGCAGAACTTGCATTGATCTTTTTTCTTCATAGTTCCTTTGGGACTACCAGAGGTCTAACCTCCAAAAGTTTTATTCTATTGATTGTGGTGTGATTTATTGCCCTTATGGAACTTAGACTTATGATTATGAGAAGACCATTTGTTCTGTAGTGGCTAAAAAGCTAATTGTATAGTTTCAACAGCCTCACACCACATCGTATACTCCTCTTGCGCACATACAGTAATAAAGTCATTCAAATCCCAAATATATCATTGAGCATTATAAGCCACATTTAGCTGATTAAACTGGCTAGAAAGGCTATTTAGAACATGATAGACCATAAAAGGCTCTGTGATAAGAGTCTTAATATTTGTATAATCTTCATAACGTGCTCCCTAACTCCACTTATACAATCATATCTCATACTCATCAATTTGTCCATCAGATATCCAGTTTCAGCTTTATTCTCAACAAATCTCTTTCCAATGACATCCACAAAACTTTTGGCAATTTATTGTCTGGAATTGCACCCATAATGGAATCGGATATAAAACGCTCGATAATTTTCAAACAAATTCTGTTAGCCCTTTCCCACTTTTCATACTCAGTCACATATTCAAGAGTGCTCTTATCTGTGGGTTTTGAAGGCTACTTCTCCATTATAAAATTCAAACCCATCACATAATTATTCTCAGTCAATGTTTTAATAGTAAACAAATTGACTCAAAAGAGATGATGCATTTAAAACTGTGGAAACATAAAATAACAAACATGATGCATGCGACTAATGGACGATAACATATCCGTCTAATTAACATGGGCTATTAATTAAATAGTCTGTAATAAAGTTAAAACCATATGACATTATTACGGTAAGAGTCTAAGTGCATCGTTATGAAGTCACCTTTGGACTGACAATACAATATGTTGTAAGACACTCAGAAAACATATCATCAAGCTAATTAATAGAATCACATTGGTTAACTACCTCATGCCGTATCAACAGTATGACCTTTAGGCAAAATGAGATTTCTAGTCCAAAGCAATCTCATTAACTACCTCGTGCCGTTTTTCAAATTATCACATATAATAACACATTTGAGCAAGATGTTGTATGCAATAATTTAAAAATGAGATGCTATCCTTTTTTTAGAAAGAAGAACAAATAAATAACAATGAGTGTGGCACTTTGATAGCTACCACCCACTTTAATTTCAAAATCTTAAAACCTATGAAAAAGTTCAATCACAAAGCAATAATTATGCAATAAATCATAACCATCAACTTGATAAAATCAAAGTTAGAGTTCAGTTGTGATTGTGATACGAAATCAGTAACAAAAATTTCAATATGTATTAAAATGAAAGTTTGTAAACTTTAATCTCTCCGAGAACAATCAAACATGCAAATTCATATAGTTCCATTAACTCCCTATAACCTCCAATGATTGTGCATTGAAAAATAGAGGGAAAAAAGATGGCATGAAAAATAAAGAAAAAATTCGTATGGAATTTACACCAAAATTGAAAAGTCCTTAAAATCATATTTTAGACATGAAATCTCACAAAAATTGNAAATTTCAATATGTATTAAAATGAAAGTTTGTAAACTTTAATCTCTCCGAGAACAATCAAACATGCAAATTCATATAGTTCCATTAACTCCCTATAACCTCCAATGATTGTGCATTGAAAAATAGAGGGAAAAAAGATGGCATGAAAAATAAAGAAAAAATTCGTATGGAATTTACACCAAAATTGAAAAGTCCTTAAAATCATATTTTAGACATGAAATCTCACAAAAATTGACACTTAGATTGTGGATAATAATCTCCTTCCATTGTGATCGGGATTGGGATCATTGGAGAACAAGAAACGCAGATTGTTGAAGTTTTAGAATGCAACGTGATTCAACCATCAAAAGATCTTGGAATTCATCATTTTAAGTAAGTTTCTTGACCCGAAATTCATGTTAAAGAATGCTGCGAATTCTTCCATTGGTATCTGAGCCGTAAAATTTGTTTCCCTTGCATACTATCTTGTTGTAAATGAAATTTAATTACTTTTAAGCTTAGTCAAACATGTGGCATTTCATACTGTTCGACTATGTCATTTATCTTTAATCAATAAATTTATTTGTTATATAATAAACTAATTTGATTATAAGTGAACTCTTTAAACTTAGTAACTATATATGTGTGCGCAAGATAAAATACCTAATTTGGTAACGAGTTATTTGTGTATCATGAATATGAATAAAATAAATATGTAATTGTTGTATAGTCTTAAACTAAATTTGAATAATTGAACATTGAGTTCGGGTTGGGAATAAAGTTAGTTAGGCTAAAATTAATATTTGGGTTGTGCTAAAAATTTTATTCATTTTTATTTTTACCAAGAACTTGGGATAAGTCTTCCAGTTTTATTAAACCAATTTGCTTCTAGGCTGGGGCCCTCTCTTCATCCACCCCTGAAGTATTACCCATGAAGGATAGGGTCGCCTCCTTTAGCAATTGAAAGGAACACGAGGAGGATTATTTGGAGCCAATGCGTTTCACGATAGGTTAACCTTGCCATTTTCCATGATGTATGTCATATGAACAACATTGTAAAAATTATTGCAGAAAAAAAGGTAGAAAACTCCTAGTGCATTCGCTTCCACCATAGTATGGAGAGGAATTCCAATATTTTCGAAAATTTATAGTCAATTTTAGTGGTTTAACAATGAACTTGAAGAGATGTAAAGAGGAGGAAGAGAAGTTAAATGCAAATGGAAAATAGGGTTTACAGTGTTGAAGGTGGGTGAAACAAGGGGAAATTGGATAATTTTAGAGCTAAATACTGAAGGACAATATTGTCATATTACCAATTAAAAAAATCCTTTTAATATGGGTAAAAGGTTATTTATCCAATATCATCGTGTAACCAGGGTGTATGGACAAATTTCCCAAACAAATGAAAAAATTCTTTCTATAATGGGTTTATTTGATTGTGTGAGTTTTTGTCAAATTCGTTTGTGAACAGTTACCCTTGAGCTCTCATCCAACGTGCTTCTTTGTCATCTTCATCATCTTCAGTGCACTACAACAAAAACAACCTTTTACAACATTCAAAAAATGTTGCCGGAGTTTTTTTGCAATGTCCTCAATGTTGTCGTAAAGTAGAAGGATACCGCAACGTTTTTTTTAATGTTGTTAATAACCTTTTGCAACGTTTTTTTGAATGTAGCTAATAACCTTGTTGCAACGTTTTTTGAGTGTTGCTAATAACTCTTTTACAACTTTTTGATCGTAGCCAGTTTTTTTTTTTATCTAGCAATTTATGTAAATTGACTGACAAAATTGAAAATAATACTTGTGAGCAAATTTTGAAATTGCATAAAAATTGATAATTTCATTACAAAAATTTTGAATCCATACACTTGAACATTAAAATGTGATACAACACCAGCTAAATGAAAAAGAGTTTCAAAATGAAATAAAATTAGGAATAAAATTTTGGTACTACTTAGGCATGAAGACTTATTGCCACACTTGCAACACCAAGTTTCTGGATAATACTAATAGTATACTCAATCCTTTCGTTTTTCATGCATTCCTCGATTTACTCACCACACAATTCACGATTTCAAACGAAGCTGCAAGAGAAGAATTGAATCGATAAAATGCATTGTTCAAAACAAAGGGCAAAAGAAACGAAAATAGAAAATAGTACTGCATGATGTCTTATATATACTTCTACTAAAATGTTCCAAATCAGAGTGCTGATAAAAACAACTAGTTGACCAAGCTAGAAGTCTAATTTATAATTTCCCACAACTCTTTTTTCTTGTGATTTTCCAAAAAAATAGTGATAAAACAACATCCAAAATGGCCCTCAAATCAAAGCACGCTGCCTCGAGCTCAAGTCTACCCGATTCAATCTTTGCTTGGTCCAAAACCCCATTTATGAGCGAAACTAAAGCTTTACCACTTTCTTGAGCAGTTCTTACATAATCTTTTTGAGTTTCATCTAAATCTGTATCCATAAGCATATGAAGCATTCATGGAAGAGTAAATGAGATAAATTGTCATCAATCTTTTGGATTGTGATTTCAATGAGACTTGGGAAGCTGAAATATATTGCCGAAGGAAGAAGAAAATAAATACACTGACCAAGAACACAACGATTAGGGTTCTGATTTCATAGGAAACAATAGTAAGAAACTGCAGTACAACAAATTGGTTTTATATGCTTTTCACTTAAGGATTTATTAGTAGCTTCCGAGGATAAAGTAAAAGAAGCAAATACACGTGACTTTGCTACATCAATGGCCTCTACACGTTTTTTTAGCTCCATCAACTCATAGTAATCATCCTCAACTTTAGCGATCCGATTCATTATGGCATGGAATATTTTCCCCATGAGAGATGCAATAACAAGAATCCCACTTGAAGTAGTTATTGCACCCCACTGCCATGGAGGTTTTAGTTTCAATTGATCAGAAACTCAAGAACCTAGTAAGAGGTGGGAACATTGTTAATCACTCATCTTACAGCTAATTTTAATGTTAGTCACAAAGTAATTACTTCCATAAAAGGGAATAAAAACTTGCTCTCTCTCCTCTTCCAGTTTGTATAGTTGGAGCAGTTCTAAAAAAATTTGCAAGATCAACAAGTACCATGAATTCCCAGGATCATATTATGAGCAGTTCTAATTAATGCCCATAAAAAGTTAAACTTTCCCTTATAAGGTGCATCAATACACAAACAACACTATGAATTCCCATTTTCAACATCAAAATACTTGTAGCCTTTCTCTCAATCCAGAGGCATAGGCTTCTCAAACAGATTCCGTGAAGAAAATGAAACAAAATAAGGCAACGTAACCCAATTCAGGTAAACATAAAGGCAATAATTATATAGTTCAGTTTAGCAAAGACAATCTCATCCATATTTATATGAATCATCAAAAACAACACAATATGGATCTATCACCAAAAGGGATATTCTGAATAAAAAAGAACAGAACTTGAAATAAAAATTGAACTAACCCTTTTCGGAATGGGAACAGTGCTTCCATAAGGATCCATCTCCTCATCCTCCAAGAATTTCGTTTTCTTCACCTTACCAACAACTCTTTGCAACAGTCAATAAACCAACAGAAGGCCACATTAGCAGCATTCATTTATAAACGGGTGTCAAAACTCAATTATGTTTATTAATTGCAACATTCATTTGCTAAAATGTTGCGATAGGCCCCTTTAGCAACATTTAATCAACGAATGTTGCCTTTTGCGTGTTGCAAAAAGCCATTTCTGGTGTAGTGGTGAGATCATCATCATTGGGCTTCATTTTTTTCTCTAGATCTAGTAGAGATTAGAAGAAAAGGTAAAGAAGTATATATGTGTGAAAACAGTTTTGGAATAGTACATAGCCAGTTTTGGAAAACAGTTTAGGAACAATATGTGAAAACTACTGTGGCAATTTGAAACAGTCTCTTTTGGGAGAAATGTAGATATGACAAGCAAGATTTTTACAAAACTGTAATGTAAAATCTTTACAAACTCTAATATTGTATTAAAAAGATGAGTCTCATTAATAAAGATAAGAGGCAGTGATTAGCTTGCAAATGAGTAACTTCGTACGCAATCCATTACCTTAAATCATTTGCAATGGCAACTTAAATGCATCGTTTTGTTGGATAAAATCAATCAAACCAGATTATCAACCAAATCAATCAATTAAAGTTTATAACTTCTCATGTTGTATCTGGTTTATAATCTATAAGAAATTATCGTGAAATCCAATTTTTCATTGGATCAAGGTGGAATCCTAAAAATTCCACCGAAACTTTGAAGTTTTGAGAGAAAAATAAAATAAAATAAAAACTCATATGACATTGAGTTACTGTGTCATTGAGCTAAAAAAAAAACCCCCCAATAGAGAGAAAAACTCTTTATATGATTCTTAAGCCCTTTTTAACTCTATTTATCTTGAGGGCCCCTTCAACAAGATAATGGCGATTAGTAAAAAACTCTTTATATGATTCTTCCGAGCAGCACCTGAGAACAGTGCTATCTAAACAAACATTTACATATTCTACATATGCAACCAATGATTAATTTATTACAAGACAATGGCGATTAGTCATAGGTTTTTTATGTTCTAGAATAGCTTATCACCTAGCCCTATTAATAAATATCTCTAGAAAATGTGATTTTCCGAACCAAACAAGAACATAGACAATGTAATCTGCAGTTTTGCTTTCAATTTTTGCACATGAACAACCTAACGAAAAAGAAAGCACAATGAAAGTAATTTCTATGTATGATCAAACTGAAAAATGGAAAAGGACGGAATTAAATGCTTAACCTTAATCATTTGGCTTTGTTTTCCATGTAAATTATGGATATTAAAGGTATAATATTTGTTACAAATGGGGATAAAATTTGTTTCCATTGCCAAAAAAAATTTTAAAAAAAAAGCTATCTAGAAAAGTTTTCCCCACCAAAACCATGGGAAAAGCTTTTCCTCAAAAACCAAGAAAACGTGGAAAACCAATTCCATGAAAAATTTAGTCAATCAACCATGCAAAAATGTGGAAATGGAATTTAATTTCCACTTTTCATGGAAAATATAGCCTAATCAAACAGGGCCTAACTGTTTGGTAAGGTTTAATTCTGTTATTTTTGGAAATTTTCTTTTATTTAAGTATTTTGCTTTAAGTATTCTAGTTTTAGTTCCGAATTTTAAATAAGTTAAACATTAAAAAATAAAATCATAAATACGTAGAAAGGAAAAGAAAATAAAATGAATCTAAAAGATCTTGAATGCTCCCACAAGGACTTATATTCCAATAGGTCGCTAACCTTTCGACTAAATTGGCGTATATTAAACCAATTTTGCTAAACTTAAAGATCTTTTCAATCAATCACTTCAAAATTCAGAAAAAAACGTCCCATACATAATATTCTTGAATCATCATTAATAGGTCAAAACGTACACTATACGTTCATCAGATTCTTGAAATTCCACCAGGTGATGAAAGACCTAACCTATGCAATCCTGGCACCACATACACCATTCGGAACATCTTGAACCCTTTGTCCGTTGCATCAACTGCCTTGAACCTCCTACCCTCCAATATGATCAACATAGTGACCCTCGTTGATGATATAACAAAAAGAGTTGAAGTATCGCCCCTAAATTTGATGGTCTTCTAGACCCCGAAGTCTTTTTAGACTGAAGGGATTATTTCGAAGAGTACTTCGATTGCCAACAAACGCCTGACTAATACGTATTTATTTTGCCAAAATGAAACTCGTCAAATCTGCTAAAGGTTATAGATAGAATGTGACATGTAACCTTGAATGTTTAGGACAACCTATCACCGTGTGGGAAAAAAAAATAACTTTTAGAGCGTTTGATTTTCGACAGACAGAACTCCTCGACCGTATCTGACTATAGATATATTTAGATTAGTTTTTGCTCCTCATTGGTCTTGATGAACCTGAGAACACATATCTATCACTAATTTTCTTAACGGTCTATGGCCTCACCTTAAAACACAATACATCGTACTCGATCCTTACTCCATAGAGGAAACTTTCCATGAAGCCCTTGATTATGAGTTACCCCTTGGATCACTCCTGCTCGACGTGGCTCTTCGATTATAAGTGTATGTTACCATTGATTAACATAATTGAAATTAATGCTTGTTGCTTATGCCTCTTTTTTCAACGTTCGTTGACTATTGAAAAAAGTTCACAAATTTTACGTTTCTGGAATGTTCATTAAGGTTTGTCAAACCTTCGTCTTTTAACAACATTCATTGCATGTTGTTAAATGTTAGCTTTGACAACTAGCAAGACTGTTGTTAAAATTGTTAATATAGTGCATATTTTGTAACGTTCATTGCATGTTGTTAAAACATCCTCCTTTAGCAGTGTTTATTTCCTGTTGTTAAATTTATTTATAACAACGGGCAATAAACATTGTCGAAAGCGTGTTTTACAATATTTATTTCCCGTTGCAAAAAAAAAACCAACCCAAAAACCTACATGTTAATTAAAAAATAATATAAAAATTTTATTGACAAAAAACTGAAACCCTAAAATTCCATTAAATTATTACTCCTTCCATTCATGCATTCCATTCACTCCTCTCCAATCAGATCCTCTCACCATGACGATAACCATCCGATTCTTTTCACAATCAATGAACTCCCAGTCATCGAGCTTTAACATCGGCCTAGGACATGACAAAGCCACAAAGTTTAACGTCCTCAAATATTATGAATAAACTAGAATTGGCAATATGAAAATCAAATAAAAACAACAACAAAACAAGATTTACGGGAAAACTCAAATTAAAAAAAAAAAAAAAACACACACACACACACACACGAATAGAGGAGAAAAATCCACTATATCAATTGAGGATTACAATTCACTCAAGAAACATTTGATCTTTTGTGAGAAAAATAGTGTTCTAATAACTATCACAAAGGACTGTAGCAATCTGCAACTCTTCACTGAGTTTACCAAATAATCTTGCCAACCAAATAGCTTCCTTACCTCTGTAATAGCCATATACTCAGCTTCTATAATAAACAATGCAACTATAGTCTGTAAAGTAGCTTTCCAATTGATAGCACAACCTCCAATAGTAAAAATATGCCATGTTAGTGATCTTCCCTTATCAAGATCTTCAGCAAAATCAAAATCAACATATCCAATAACATCATCTGTATTTCTCCCAAATTACAAACAAACATTATTAGAGTCACGCAGGTATATGAAAATCCTTGAACTGCTTTTCAATGTTCTTTTCTTGGATTTATCATATATCTATTGACTGCATTGACTGAATGATAAATTTGAATGTGAACAAACCATAGCATATATGATAGATTCCACTGCATTAGCATATGTAACTCATAACATATACTCAACCTCATCATCAAACTGTGGACACGATGTAGATGAAAGTGTAAAGTGAGCAGCTAAAGGGGTACTTACAACTTTGGCATTTTGCATATTGAACTTACTAAGAACTTTCTTAGCGTACCATTTTTGACCTAAGTATAAGTTCCTTGTCTTTCTATCTCTCGGGATCTCCATTTTCCTAAATCTTTTATATCGAGCTCTTTACTGAACTGGCCTTTTACCTTTCTTATTTCTCCTTTATTCTTGGCTGCTATCAACATATCATCAACCTATAAGAATAGATATACAAAAAGCCCATCACCACACTTCTTAAAGTAAACACAATTATCATAACTACTTCTCTTGAAGTCATAAATAGTCATAAAATGAGTCAATACTTATACCACTGTTGGGGTTTAACACTCCAGATTTTTTTATGTGTTCTAAAAGTGAATGCCTTAATTTTATTATATCATATATAGAATTTAATAAAAAAAACAAATAGTTTATTATGTTTAACATTTACCTGCAATGCCAACGGCAGGCCATATGCATCGTACTTGCACTCGAGTCTATCCCCCTTAGGCATTAAATACCCCCTCCT
>CAIGRH010167876.1:0-10054 GCA_903798295.1 Fraxinus nigra | reverse complement strand
CACAAGACAAATGGTCTGGATCCATCACTGATAACAATATCGCTCAAGCCAATAGATAATAAGTTGAATTATGCACGTTATATCTTGGTATCAACCAAATTTATTTCAAAATAATTACATATTTCCGCACTGCATGCATAATATCTTAATTCAAATGGCTCTCCTTATATTTGGCTGGGGCATGTTAGTTGTACAATAGAGATTTGAAAGATCTTATTGAAAATTGCTTCTGATAACTTTTAGTGAGAAAAATAATGAAAAGACAAATAAAATGTAAAATGTCTTCATGTTATAAGATTGTTACACAACTTTTTCTTGAGATGTATTTGTGTGTGAAATACTTTGCATTTTTCTTATCGATAAAGGAAAATTAGAGCCGCCAGACACCTTCAGGTGTTGCTTCTTTTTGCATTTTTATTTTCCAGCTATTCCAAGTCTTTCATTATTTGGCATTAGTGGTTCTAACTGACATTTCTGTCCAATTTTTTTTGTCAAAATGATCATGTGTATGAAATAAGTAAGATTATTAAATCCATGTTTGACAATCATTATTAGAAAATTGTTTTTTTCTATTTACTCATTTTCAATCGCACATTCATAAAATAAAATATTTTGTGCGTAAACCTAAAACTTTTTAATCACACATTCCACTAAAAATCACTAATTTTTGTGTGTGCACGGGTAATGCACGTGAATGTGCCTAAAGTTTAGCTATTTTTTCTTGATAATAATGCAATTTTCCTATAATTGTGCTATGATAATCACTTTGAAGAGTTTTGTAAGAGGGATAGACAATCTGTCACATAGGTAAAGAATTGGCATTCTCCACTTAAAAAAATCAATCGAAAATTGCATCAGCAACTACTTGTTTCCCAGTCTTAAAAGCTCTCAACAGAAAGCTATTTTCTAGCCTATATGGTGAAATGTCTTTTGAAAGGCTATAAGTCTTATCGATAGAGGAAAACTATAGCAGACATCTTCAAGTTTTACTTCTTTCGCAATTTTCTCTCCAACTTTTTATTTTGTAGTAATTCCATATATCTGATTATTTGCCGTTTGTGGCATGTTTGAGCCTTATTTTTTGAGGTTGATAGTCGAAAAGTAGGAGAAAATTTAAGTTTACGTGTAAAATTATTTTATTAGAAGAATGTGTGATTGAAAATAAATTTGAGAAAAAATGAATTTAAAAAAAATGGGGATCAATTTTGGGTTAAAACGATCCTTCTGAGAGTATTTAAACTTAAATGAATTAATTTTTTGAAGTTTTGCTAATGTTATGATAATCTAATTTTCCTATAAATTGTTATCTTTTGTATTTATTCAATTTTTCCCTATGAAGTTCATGAACAGAAATTTCCATTTCTCTGCCCTCAAAAATGGTTACGTGCACCTCACGTCATCGAATAAGTAATATATTGATTATAAACTTAAGTGACTTAATTTTTGTGTGTGCACGGGAAATCACACTTGAAGTTTGTTATTTTTTGTTGATAATAATGTAATATTTCTATGGATTTTTTTTTTGTTTTTTTGTATATATTGGTGCTCAAAGATGGAGAGAGTAAATTTGATGGATTTGGACATTGAGAATTATTCTATTGTAAATGAATTTCATGCATCCCATAAATGATACTTGTATGGTGGAGACACACAAGTAATTTTACAGGTGTTGACATGACAGCACTTGATTGGTTATTTAACTATTTTTTGTCCAAGATTCAATGAAATATTGTCATATAGTGTTTGCTAAGCTCACATTGTTCCATGCATCAATGACAAACAGTGGGAAGAGTTTCGCAATGGGGACAAGACAATCCATCATGTTGAGAAACTTATACATAATTGTCAATTCCCACCTAAAGAATCAATGGAACAATGCATTAGCAGCTACTTGTTCCCAGTCTTAAGAGCTTTCAACAGAAGGTTCATCTACTAGCATGTATGTTGAATTATCTTCTGAAAAGCTATAAAAGATTATCAATAAAGAAAAATTGTAGACATTTTCAAGTTTTACTTCTTCTTTCCAAGTTTTATTTTCTAGTTGTTCCAAATATTTCACTATTCGGCAACGGTTTCTGTCCAAAATTTAATCTTAAATGGTCGTGTGTGCCTCACATTATGAAATAAGCAAGATTATTTCAACTTCAAAGTGTCAGTTTATGCACGCGTGAAGTTACACTATTTTCTTTATAAAAATGCAATTTTCCTTTTGATTCAATATTTCTAGAAAATTTCGTGATGTTGTATGTACTTGTCAGCGACAGAAATTCCTATTCTGTGTCTTAGGAGCTCAAAATGAACCAAGAGATAGTAAGTTTGAGGATTGTACGTACTTCCGGCATCAATGACAAATAGTGAGAGCAGTTTTGTATGGAGGACAAAGCAATCCATCATGTTGAGAAACTGACAGAGAGTTGACAATTCCCATCAATTGAAGAATGCATTAGCAACTCCTGGTCTTAAAAGTCTTCCAAGTTTTACATCTTTTTCATTTCTGTATCCAACTTGTATTTTTTTAGTTGTTCACTATTTGTCGTTTTTTGGTTTCAAAGTGCACGCGAACAGCACGCCTAAAGTTTTGCTAATTTTTCTTGATAATTTCCTATAAATTGTTTCCTTTTGAATTAATACAATTTTTTTGTTTCCTAGATAATGTAATGCCTACTAAGAATTTAGGAAACTTATATTTTAATATGGGGCAACTAAAATTGTAAGTAACTTGTAGATTGGTAAGAATAACTTTCAAAATAGACACCATAACATTCATATATGGTAATTATTCTTTTACTTTATATATGCAAAACTAAGTGTCACAATGTCCAATTATATAAAACTATTTTTCTTCGTTCAAAGGAGTAACACGTTTATATTTCTATGCATATACATTTTCCGGCGCACGGCTATAGTTTTCATTTGCGAACTCCATTGAACAAAGAACCTTTGATGGGATGTTAGATGATATTGTTTGGTGCACATTTTTGGAATAAGAATGCATTTTTACTGTTGATGTGATGAGGAATATATGGTTGAAAATGAAGGAAAAGTTATTGATGTGACGAAAAATATTATTTTATTAAAAAATGTGTGGTTGAAAATGAGTAGAAGAATGAGAATGAGAAAATTAATAAAAATAATTTTAGTGATAAAATTGGTAACATCGTTTCTAATTTATTATGACTAAAAGGAAAGAAATAAGATTCTATGTTACGGCAGTGCGCGTGGGCGTAGTTGAGGCAGACAAAAAAGGTCAAAGAATTGAGATTCGATGACTAAGCGGCGAGGTAGGCGGAAGTCACGGATAATAGCGGCTAATCAGTAATCTTTCCAAGTGAAGGCGATAAATTCCATGCCAATTTGGCCCGCATGAGGTTTTCGGGTCAAACCTCATAACGTGAAAGTGTGAACCCACCAAAACCAAAACCCGGACCCCCACAAGTCATTAACCTATTTCACCATCATTTACTGACCCTTTGAAATTTATGCACCCAACATTTTCTTAATTATTCTTTACCTAACATTTGATTTTGCCTCCAGTTTTTAAATTTTTATTATTTTTTTCTTGTATGAAAAATACCAACAATAATTGATATATGGCGGCTTGAGTTTCAAGAATATACTAACTAGTCAATTTAGATTTGTTAAAATGTATTATCACTTTGAAAAATTTAGAAACCAAATATCGATGATAAAGAAGATGAGCGTATTTTACTAGAATTTTAAGTTTGGATACCTTGATTATACTATGTTAAACAACATTGAAGAACAATGAGTTCTTTCCAACCACAAATTTAGGTCAACGTAATGCAACGACAAATTGGTGCTCGACTTTAAGTATTTTTTGTGTCCTATAAGACAATAATTTGAATGACTTATGGACAAATACAATGGCCGACAAATATTCAAAGAATTTGTATATTGACCGCAACCGTCCATAATCTTCTCTATTACAAGCTAATTAGAAAATCTGTCGAGTTATATTTTAATTTACAAGTCAAGGCTGAATCAACACCAATATCCTTATTTATAAGTATGTAATCAAACTTTAGGATCCAAATGTTATTCGAAAACGTAAATTTTTTAAAATCAAAATATACAACTTCAGTTTTTCAACGAATGTACGACATGAAAAGTTCGAGAAATAGAAACTAGTTGCCCATGGTACCTCTTAAACTAATAATTACACAGAGAAAAAAAAAAAAAAGTCCTTAAATGATTACATGGAATAGTATTTTAAAGGTATCCTAACCAATCTTTTGTGTGTGTGCACTTCATACTTTATTTATTCTAAGGGTGGGGGGAGATTTGCATGAGTTTAAAGGTGGCAATGGCATATGATATCAACTTCCTTGGCAAGCTTTGAAGTGAGTGGAGTCAACAATTATAACCATTTGACATGCTTCTATTTTATTGAATGGATGGATACTTTTTATAAAGTTAGCCAACCCACTCTAATTCACTTTATTAATGAAGTTTGCTGAAAAACAACTAGTGGGAAATTTATTTATTTATTTATTTTATCAAAATACAAAGGAGTTAATATTTTAATGGGCAATGATATTGTAATTAATCTTATAGAGATGACAACGAGATGAACACCTCGACGAAGACGGGACATAGATTTAAAATCCTTTATCGCTCCGTCTTTACTTATTTATTCTTATGAATTATTTACATTATTTTGTAAATACAATGTGTAGTGGTGACCATGTCTCCTTTTCCATCTTTGCTTCAATTCCACCATTGAGATGGGCCAATGCAGGGCGGGACCGAGATATTTTGCCATTTCCACTTTTGGGAAAAATTTATTTCTAAGATTTTTACTATTTCAAAAATAAGAAAACAACTTTCAAACTTTTAAAATCATATATATATAAATTTAACCCACTCCACCTCCACCACCCATACCGTTCCGACGAATGCTCCGATTCCGACACTTGTTCCAAATCCGGTGAATATTTCGACGATAACTCTGCCATATTTTTTTTTTACAATTGACACGATTTTTGACCTCTTGATTGTTGCTTGTGACTAGTAATATAAAATGTGACTTGTAAATTTGAACTGTTACTCTACGAACACATATGACATGTTAATATTGATTTGTGGCCCGTTAAAAAATGACTCTAACTTGTGAACTCAACCCTGTGACCTTAACAACTTATATTGGTCAACTTTTTTTTTTTTATCACAAATCAAGAATTTTTAGGTCACGTGTTATTTCTCGGTCGCGAATAGAAAGTCTTATGTCACATATTATTCATCGATCAAAAAATCAAATTTTTTATTGGTCACAACTCGATTACAACTTAATAAATTGTGAGTCACGGTCACAATTTTTAGGTCACATATTATTCATCGATGACGAATCGAAAATTTTATTGGTCACAACTCATTTATCTTATTGGTGACATTCTCAAATTAATTGGTCGTACATTATTTTTGGTCACAAATTACATATTTAATATGTCACAACTTATNACAAATCAAGAATTTTTAGGTCACGTGTTATTTCTCGGTCGCGAATAGAAAGTCTTATGTCACATATTATTCATCGATCAAAAAATCAAATTTTTTATTGGTCACAACTCGATTACAACTTAATAAATTGTGAGTCACGGTCACAATTTTTAGGTCACATATTATTCATCGATGACGAATCGAAAATTTTATTGGTCACAACTCATTTATTTTATTGGTGACATTCTCAAATTAATTGGTCACACATTATTTTTTGTCACAGATCACATATTTTATAGGTCACAACTTATTAAAATAATATGTCGTGTATTATTTTTCGGTCACAAGTCAAAAAATTTATAAGTCACGGTGTATTTTACGGTCAGAATTAACCAATTTATTGATCACAAAGACTGAACACTACCATAGCCGACAACTCACCACTAACCTCATCACTAATGACGTGGTGCCACCACCATCAACACCAACGACGCTTCCACCACAACCCACAACAAAAAAAAATAAGAAAAGAAAAATGCAGCGCCACTCAAATCTGGAGTACAACGTCGTGCACGGCTGAGCGACCATTGCGCACGGCACTACAAGCAGAACACTGAAATGCCACCTCCATCATCATCAACACTTGGCCTACGCTTACCATCGCACCCGCCACCGCACCGCACACTTCTATGCGTGCATCACCACCGTAGACTTGGATCACCGAACTATCGATCACCACACCACACCATCGTCAATCATCACACCGCCAATTACCGAATCTAAAGTTGCAAAACACAAAAATGTAAAAGCAGAGACCCTAGATTCAGCCTCCAAGCATATTGATTCATTTATATCTGCCCATCGTGAGCACAAAAATGGATTAGCTTCATTAACACAGAAAAAAGAACGAGAAATTAGGGTTTTAAAATCGAGGTGGAGTAGGGTGTAAACACGGAGGAAAGGACAGTCACAGCGATGGTTGGGCAGCTGCTGTTTCGGATCGACGCAACCATCACTGCGACCACCATTTTCAACCACCACCGGTCCATTATCGCAGCATCATTTACGACCATTGCTTCAATTGTCGCGACGGCGACGATAGAAAGGAGAGTTAGAGAGAGAACGGGTTTGAGAGAAAAGAGGTGGGTGGAGGGAGGTAGGTAGGGTTGATTTCTAAATTAATTGAATTTAATAATATATTTATTTAATAATAATATATTAATTAAAACATCTGATTTTTGAAAGGTTAAACTTTCCACCTGATTTTAGAATGTTAAATACTTAAAGTAAGGATTGGTGTAATTTTCACTTCTTATAATTCTATATGAATCGTTGCATGATATGTTAATTTATAATTACATTAATATTCTAATTGAAATTTTGCTGAAAATTCAGTTACCGCGGATGAAGTTTTAACCTTTTCGTGCAGATATTGGCATGTAGATGATGGATCAAACTAAAACCCATTGAATTCTATTACTGGCCCGTGAAAGTTGGGCTTAATGTGGGAGTTGACCAAACTAAAACCCGTTGAATTCCGTGTTTGGTACTGAATTTGGGCTTTTGCATATTTTTGGGCCTTAATCAAGCAGACGATCTCAAACCAAATGAATGTCAGCTTGCAGCAGGGACGGCCCCCAAGCCCATTCAGTAGAATTTAGTATTTATTATTTTTTGCCCCTGGCTCCGTCCCTGCCTTGCAGTATATGAATCAAATCACAAAACCCTCATACTCAAGCAGACTAGCCTAAAATGCCCAACTCTGTCGTGCTAAACTTAGGAACATCTGGTCTGATCATGTACACACTTCTCAAAGTTTCTAAAAGTTGACCTCTTGGCATCAACGTAAATAGTACAAGCACCATACTAAAAGAAAACTTTGCCTAGATTCCAAGATCTTTTAGAAGTTGATCGCTTGGCCTCAACCAAAACAATACTTTTTCAATCGTCGGAGCAATCGAATAGTGCAAGTAGAAAAAAATGATTCGCATATTTTTATTTTTTCTTGTGTATAAATACGAAAAAAGAAATAGACACATGTCATACTTACAATTTATAACTCGATTAAAATTTTGTCCATTTATTCTGGTATTGCTCCGTCAGACTTTGTCCATACTGCCTCTCATTCCAATGTAACTAATCATTACCGATCATTGTCTTGGTAAGCTATTACCTCAAGCATGAATGTATAAATCTATTTTTATACAACTTGAAAATAAAATATTAAAAAAAAAAGCACATGGAGAGAGAAGTGTAATTATCACATCGTAACACGAATGAGATGCTCTTTCTAACCAACATAATTGGGATTATCATCCTCTGAGAACATAGCATCGCATAGGATTCTCTGGTATCAAATAAAATGGAATATGTAAATTATTGTTGTGGTAATGAAGAATAATATGGAGATTTTTAATTTTATTTTTTTATCTCGACACCCTTTATCTTATGTTTGACTTTCTTTAAATTAAAACTCTTCACTTCTTATACTTATTTTTATTAGAATATTATGCACGTAAACTAAAAAAAAAAAAATTTCTTACTTTTAACTAAACATTTTTTAAAAAATTACTGTTCAAAATATCATTTTTTTTTAATGTTTCTTTATAATGACTATCAAACATGGGCTTCATATTCAATCGGTTGAAAAACACGTTTGCTGATGAATGATTTTATTTTGATCATTAAAGAAACAACGACCCAGTGGGCTCCCATTTATGTAAATGAGTTCACTCCAGTATCACAATTTCAATCTTTCATAACCGTCAGAGTTTTCAACTCAAATACAGAAGGATCATGATATATGTATCGAATTTTTTTATATAATTTCTTACCGACTACACACAGGGGGGCGTGCACGTGAGAACGGTCAAACAATTAGGCACATTAAATTATGTACAAATCTTTACTCGATACAGAAACAGAAACCGACGTAGAGGAGCCCATATTAGTACTACAATAGTACACATTCATTGCAATTGGCTTGAACTTTATTGCCGTAATTGCTTCTTCTTGCAACGGTAACTTCTCCACAGTAACCCCCCATCCCACCTCACCCCTATATAGCTCCATTTCCAAACTCATCCATTCCACAGTTTCCACTTCTCTCTCTCTCTCTAATATTTCAGTTTCTGTTGCTTTAATATTTCTTTTTCTTTTAACTTCGTTGTATTATTACCAAACCATTCAATATCTCCATGGATTCTGCTCTGTTTATTATTTTAGTTTTTGCCTGTTTTACATGGTGCTCTTTTGCTTATCAATTAAATGTTGGAGGCAAGACTGGATGGATCTTGAACCCTTCTGAAAATTACAATCATTGGGCTGAAAGAATGAGATTTCAAGTCAATGATACTCTCTGTGAGTTACTCTCTTATTTATTTTTAGTTCCTTTTTATTCTGTTGTTTGTCTGAATGAAACTTTGTTGTTGTACTTGGTAGTGTTCAAATACAAGAAAGGAATGGATTCTGTGCTGGTGGTGAATAAAGATGATTATGAAAAGTGTAATACGGAGAAGCCAATAATCAGAATGGAAGATGGAAATTCAGTGTTCAAGTTTGATCGATCGGGGCCTTTTTATTTTATTAGTGGAAATAAAGGGAATTGTGATAAAGGTCAAAAGATGATTATTGTTGTTTTGGCTGTGAGGAACTATAACAAGCCACCTTCTGTGCCGATTCCAGGAAAGGCTCCGCCTCCGAAAGGAGGTGCCGGCCATGCTCCGTTAGCTTCGCCACCCAAAGGGTCTTATCCTGGTTCGCCGTCACTTTCTCCGGGGTCACCATCTGGACCAGCCATGTCACCATTTCCGGCAGGGAAACCACCGCCAACGGCCCTAACACCGGGATTGTCACCCTCTCCGGCAGGCCATGGCAAGGCGCCATATCCCGGAACCACCTCTCCATCGCCTTCTCCAGCCAGTCATGGCAACGGACCATATCCCGGAACCACCTCTCCGTCACCTTCTCCAGCAGGCTATGGCAACGGGCCATATCCCGGAACCACCACCTCTCCGTCGCCTACTCCAGCCAGCCATGGCGGAGCCTTCTCTCCGTCACCCTCTCCTGCAAGCTATAGCAACGTTCCATCTCCGACGGCTACCTCTCCGTCAACCGGCGGTCTCATTTCACCATCGCCGTCTACCACAACTCCATCGACGCCTGGGTCAATTTCACCGTCGCCTTCATCAGCCACACCAGGGCTATCTCCTCCAGGGACCAATGGTACTGCTCCGAGCCCCGGTAACAATTCGGCGGACGTTAATACAACTGGTGGTTCACAGCCTGGTCCGTCTTCAATGTCGACAGTCTCACTTATCTTAAGTGTGGCTTTATTGTCTCTCCTTAATTAGGAAATAATTATTGTACTAGGATTTTAAATTAATTTGGATTTTATTTTTGTAGAAATGTTATAATTTTTTCCCCTTGAATATGTTTGTTGGTGACTCGAGTCGAGTGTGAATTCATCAGTATATAAACAAAATAAAAGAGTGTTGCTATTCATAAAGTTCAGTGTTCAAATAAAGCCATATTATTGTGTTCCTACTTTTTGCTTCAATGGTGGTGCCAGCCAGCTAGAAAGTTTTTTTTTTTTTTT
>CAIGRH010167753.1:0-10318 GCA_903798295.1 Fraxinus nigra | reverse complement strand
AAACCCAAATGACGGGAGTAAACGTCATTTGGCTCTAGAATCATACTTTTTCTTTTCTATTTTCTATCTATTTTATGAATTAAATAAATATTTACAACACGGGGCTTAAGCAAAGCTACAGCCCGTGACACCGTGGCCCGGGCGAGCCTGCCATATTAAAAAAAAAAAAAAAAATTAAATTTTGGAAAGAGCTCGAAGGGACTGTAGATTACAGTAGAGTAACTAGAGTTAGACCCTTATACATCAAAAGTGAACGGAGTGGCCAGTTGGAGGAATTGGAGAGGCAACTTCAGGAGCTAATAGATACCTAGGATTGTTTGAATTGTTTTCAGAGGTAAAACTGTTCTTCATCTTCGCATAGTATGAAGAAATAGAAGAAGAAGATTGTGAGTGCCTTTTGGTGGTATTCGTTTCACAATCTGCTCTATGAATTCTTATCTTCTATTTTGATGTGCTTCTAATATATTTGCAAGATGACATGATGTATTTGTGCCATTGCTAAGAGTAGTATTACTTATTGCACATGCCATCTTTGTCATGTATAACCGGTGAATTCAGTTTATGGAATACTGCTTTGTTGTGATTATTGGGCCGTGTTAATTTGATATATTTTGACTATCTGTTACATTATATCCAACATGCCTCTTATTATTTATTGTCTCAATTTCATTTCTTAGATAATTTTGATTGTGAGTATATTACATACCCTATTGCCTCTTCATTCAGAGTGTGTTTCGTTTGTAGATGTTTTTGAAATTATAATACTTGCTCTCTTGTGTTAATTGACATGGGATTTATGATACATACTCATTCTTTCATGTCTATATTTGACGTGGCATTTGTATAGATTGGTTCCAATTATGTATCGTCACAAGATTACATGTATATTAGTTGCCTGTCAAAATTCTTTTCTTCAACCCAGCAACCTTGGGGATTTGATGGCATTTAACGTGATTAAGTATTGGAGACTCGGCGACCTTAGTAGACTCAGATGAAGTGAGTTTTTTGTGGGTTTAAAAACTGTGTTGCATGGTTGGATAGGAGAAGTTCTGAGCGTCTTTTTTTTGTGAAATATGAAGCAAACAAGAATTCAAGGTTAGTTGGGAGAATCCCATACTAAATCTTGCATTTTACTGTTGTGGTTCTTTTCTCGTGGGGGAGAGGTGTTAGCCTTCTCTGTAGATATTGATTACGTCGAAGTTTCTAATACTCGTGCTAAAAGCTTATAGCTAAAAGGAATGCTGCAAATGATTGCTTAGAAAACAATGTAATTCCACCAATGCTTCTATTCCTTAAAATGCTTAAAAGCCAAAAATGTTCCAGTTTTTATTTTAATGAACGTTGTAAACCCAGTGCAATGTTAAAGATAACATAACACTACCCGAGTTTTCACTTCTGGACCATGTAAACTCCATTCATAATTTAGAGAGCACTCCTTGGTTGCTTTGTAACAGTTCCCTCCGCAGAATTTTACCTGCAGCAGATCTTGGTATGGCACTGATAAATCTCACCCTCCTAATTTTCTTGTATGAGGCTACCTGAAGATTTTCCGAAGTAACATTGAGAATGCTATGGCAGAGCAAGGGATAGCTTGCAGAAGAATCTCGTGTGTGCGCATGTGTGGTGGGGGCAGGGGGTAGGTGGATGATGGGTGTACATACCTGCTCGGCAACAAATTGGATAACCTGATCTTCAGTTAGGTCAGAACCAGAAGCTTTCACCACATACGCCATGGGTATTTGTCCTGTTTCTTCATCTTCAACCCTGCACAGTTCCATTATTTCGTTAAACACCACAGTATGTGATGGAGATTAGGGTTCCGTTGTTTATGAAAGATATATCAGGCAACGCACGGTATAACTGCTGCGTCGAGTATATGGGGATGACTTAATAATATTGCTTCCAGCTCTGCTGGAGCCACCTGCAGTTGCATTCGTTTCAGCTTGTAAGTCACTCCAAGTATTCATCCTTGTAGTTTTTAAACATATACAAGACAGAGAAATTACTGTACCTGGAAACCTTTATGCTTGATCAACTCCTTTATTCTATCGACTATGTACAGGTACCCATCTCCATCAAGATAACAAAGATCACCAGTTTTGAGCCATCCGTCTGAGTCGAACGTAGCAGCAGTTGCTTCCTCATTTCCCAGGTATTCTTTCATTATGGTAGGGCTTTTCAGCCACAGTTCTCCTTGTTTATATGGCGGCAAAGTCAATCCCGTCTCAACATCCACCACCTTGGCACTAAAACATGGAACCAATCTCCCGGACGAGGCTGAACGAGCCTTCGCTTGGTTGTTGGAAACAAAGTAAGTTGCTCCACCAGTGCTCTCTGTCAGCCCATAGCCTGGTCTTAGCTCGACCCAAGGAAACTTCTCTCTGAACCCATCTGCCACCTCTTTGCTCAATGGAGCAGCCCCCGAGCCCACTCTGCGTAATGACGACAAGTCATATGCCCCTCCGGGATACTTCACCAGCCCGAGTATCACTGGGGGAACGGCTGGAATGTTATCGATCTTGTAGTTCTGAATAGCTTTGAGCATGTTTTGGAAATCAAATCTTTGCATGATAACAATTGTTGTGCCTGAACAGAACATTCCAAGGGCAAAAAATGCTAGACCGTAGATGTGGAACATGGGGATGAAGCACAGAAAAACATCATTCTGAGCATTTGATACGTCCACTGACCATTTGAGTAGTTTCATAATAGATATGAAATTTGAATGTGTCAATACTACTCCTTTACTAGTTCCTGTAGTCCCTGAAGAGTAGAGAATTGCCGCTGTATCCGACTGAACCGGTTTAGCTTCTGGAATGCATAAAGGATCACAATTCTCAACCAATTCTTGAATGGTAAGTGCATTATCATGTTCTTTACTGTAGGAAGTAACAAGAGTAGGCACTCCAGTGGGCACTAACTTGTGCATCTCCTCTGGTGAAGCAATAGCAAGTTTGGCCCCGGAATCCCGTACTTGTTTGGCAATTTCTGCTACAGTGTTGAGTGGATTGGCTGTGGTCAGAACTGCGCCAATGGAGAGTACAGCGAGACATATGGTCGGGTACAACAGCGAGTTTGGTGATAAGACAAACACAACATCACCTTTCTTCACCCCCAGTCCATGATACAATCCGGCAGCAAGCGCCCTAATAGACCGATCAAGTTGAGCGTAGGTAACTCGTTCATGAGTGGTGGAATCAATAAGTGCTACTCGGGATTCAGCTTGGTCAAGAGGAGGGAACTGCGATAGCACATATGTGGCTGTGTCAAGATTAGGCTGAGTAGGGATCCTGTCATCTTCACTCAAATGAACGAGGGAATGGTAGATTCCAGTTTCTGAATTGAACCCGGATTTTTTATCAAACACTTGTACAAGACTGATGGATTCTTCTTCAATGGTAGTCATCGAGCCCTCTTCACTTTGGAAATTTTGAACTCAATCTTGGATAAATAAGCTGTATTTTTTGGTTTGTAATTCATAGTTAATTCCGCTGTTTTAAAGGGATGTTTTGGGCATTTTTTAGTGAACATAGTTGCCGGCTATAACAATGTATGTGACCAAGTCATGGCATCTCATTTTCTGCAAGATTCACATTTAATTCCTTTAACTTTTGTCTTGTTTATAATACGACATATGGGGCATCACTTTCTTATGAGGTTTCGATGTTTTTAACGATTTATAAAAATTTGCCGACCTGATTTCTTGCATAATATATAATCTAATTGACAAGAATATTTTGTTTTCTGAGTAATATTTTTAGGTAGGACTGGGAACTGTATAGCTGTTACAAACGCGTATTTAGTTAAATGAATTCTGGAATTAACCTCCACAATAAGTTAAAATAACGATGTTGCTTGAAGTTTTCAAATGTTAAATTATGCATAATTATTTGACTAAACATTATTATTTACTACGTGTCATATTTTTTTTACAAATAATATTTTTTTTTATATCGTACAAAATCTATACAATTAGTAACTTTAATTAACTTAGCACGGCACAATTGTTTTAGTATATATCGTATTATTTAAGATTTATTTGTATATATCAATTGAACACAAGAAATTCAAGAAGCGTCTTATTACAATAGTTAATGACAAATTTTCCATTGAACGAATGATATTTGAAAGAAAAACAAGATAAAATATTATTTATCGCATCGCTCAATCTTTAATATCAAACATAGTGAATCCTTGTTATGTCAACATTACGCCTATTACTCATGAGGAACTGGGAACAAGGAGAGATGGCATAATAATTATACGATTAGACGATAAAATTATTATTATTATTATTATTATTATTATTCCCAATGTGCAACCCACCTTACTAAATAAGAAAGAAAAAAAATGCAAGCTACGATTCAAGCACGGATGGATATAAACTGATAACACAAACCATATATTTTAATTCTTCCAAGTCAGAAGCCGTGTCTCATTTTCCAGTATAAATATACAACACTATCTGGTTCATAGATTAAACGCAGTCGATGGCCTAATCCAAGACTAAAAAACTAATTATTATAGCAACTATTTCAACATAATTCAGAACAAACAATGCTGCAACATGTCAATTTGTAATTCAAGGAGACATTGTCCAGCGAGTTCACTAAGAACTTTTTACCAGGTTTACTGTCGTCTTTAGACTGATCGAGATCCACTTCACCTGGCACAGATATAGGTCCCAATTTTGAAGCTCATGGAGAGAATAAGGACCCAGAAGAATATGAAATCGAACCAACCCCTAGAAGTCGCAGAAACAGCCTTCCCTGGAAGTAGGCTAACCCGTGATTCAAAGTTAGCAGAACCATTGGCGCCTTGTGACAAGCCAAATGAAAGAACAATATTGAAGTTCTGGCTCTTGCTAAAAAATAGGTCTGTTCCATTGCCATTGACTGTCAAATTCCTTATTTGAATCATGCCAGCCGTAACATGTGCGGAACTGGAAGCAGAATTTAGAAGAAGAGTTGCATTTTTCGAAGGAAACTCTGATGCAAATGCCGTGGGAGTTTGGAAGTTTCCCAACATGTGACTTGCCTGGTCGATGCAAGGATACTGAAAATCTGCACCCATTACAAGCGTGTTATTAATGTTAACCGTGCATGCAGAGGTGAAATGCTTTAGATGCATGTTTGGGAGTGCATTGTGGAGTAAAATGAACGAGATTTTAACTTATTTTTCTTCTTAGTAATACCCAGTCCCCTTCCAAACTAAACAGAAAACAAGAAGTTGCATTAGAATGATTTTTCTTTCAGTACCTGACTCACATTTTGCCAGCTCTTGCTTATTAGACAACGACGCATCATCATTTGTATTATCAATTAGTTGTTCACTTGACACGGTAGCTTGCTGTGTTCCTTCATCAACCTTCTGGAAAAGAATAGTAATGTGAGCTTAATTACTAAATTGCAACGTGAACCTGGAAAAGACGGCGAAGCTCAAAGAATAAGGTTACCGTTTCGGTGAGGAATGAGTGATCAAAAATAAGATCCTCACTTTCAGTCATCTTTGAAAGATCACAAGATAGATACTGTGAGATGTCATCATTGGCATCGAAGAATGTAGGGTACTCAAGAGCGTCGAAAGTAGATGTATCGGCTGCACCAGGATTTGAGATATGGTTAGTTTCAACAAATCCTCCATCGCTATATTGAACATTATCAGAAGCATCCAAGAATGGTTCATCAAGCAAGTAATCCACATCCTCCAAATTCCTAGGCTCGCTCGATTCAACCATGTATTCATGCCTGACTTGTTTTACAACTGTATCATATGAAGCTAGCAAATCATAAAGATTTCGATCATCATGCTTTTCAGGCTCATTTTCATGTTCACCCATATCAACCATGCGTAGTGTATTATATGAAGCTGACAAATCATAAAGATTTCAATCATCGTGCTTTTCAGGCTCTTTTTCATGTTCACCCATATCAACCATGCGCTGTTGGGCTCCACTACTAGACTCGGCTGTTTCTTCTTCATAGTTGGAATTGTCTGCGTAGATGTTCAATGGAAGGGGAGAAATGTCTGACGGAATGTCGGTTCCAAGAATCTAGCAAAGAGAACATTTTACCATATGAAGGTCATAAAAAGGTATATATTGTGGACCAAAGAAACAAGTATCTTTCACAATTTCCACTAAATTCTTATTGTGCCCTAATAAGACCGAAACATTGTAAAATTAGCACACAACACAATATAATGGTAAGTGCATTAACCTGCTCAAGGTCACGGCCATCCAAATAGAAATTATCACCAAAATCTACTTCCTCTGCAGCCTCCTGCTTGGGAACCAATTCCAGCTCATCATCCTCCCACTCCTCCTCAATAAATGGAGCCCCATACTGTTCGCCATTCTTTGGTCCCGAACCACTCTTCTGAAAGACTCTGCAAAGCACAATAGCGTCCTTGTCCACCAAAAAAAATACAACAATATAAAAAATTAGATCAAGCAATGTAATACAAATCATCCTCCTAAATAAGGTATACAACAATATTGCCATACTAAAAACAATAAAACACTAATACTAATAACGGCCATAAAACAATTATATCATCCCATATAATTATTATAACACTAATACTAATAATGGCCTTAAAACAATTATATCATCCCATATAATTGCTTTTTTTTATCTGATTTAAAATGACTGCCAATCAACTTATTTTCAAACTTACTACTTTTTCCTAAACCCCAAAAACCATATCACTCCTCGGACATTCATCATCCACACTCATTCTGTCAGCTCAAAATAAGCCTTGAGGCAAAGGCAAAGAATAACTTAAAAGATCAAGATACACAATCTTGTGCACCCACCTGATTAATTCCAGCTTTCTGCAACTCCAAATCAGCAAGCCGGTACTCGTGCATAACCCAGTTACTCCTCTGGCCTTTTGGAGCTCGGCCAATGTGATAAACAAGGGTTTTCTTCATTCCCACAATCTGTAACTTATGGTAGACAGTCCTGTCCTTTCCAGTAGTCTTCCAGTACCCTTTTTCAGTTGCCCTGTTGGTCCTTGCTCCATTACCATATTTTTTGTCCAGCATGCTGAAGAAANAAAGATCAAGATACACAATCTTGTGCACCCACCTGATTAATTCCAGCTTTCTGCAACTCCAAATCAGCAAGCCGGTACTCGTGCATAACCCAGTTACTCCTCTGGCCTTTTGGAGCTCGGCCAATGTGATAAACAAGGGTTTTCTTCATTCCCACAATCTGTAACTTATGGTAGACAGTCCTGTCCTTTCCAGTAGTCTTCCAGTACCCTTTTTCAGTTGCCCTGTTGGTCCTTGCTCCATTACCATATTTTTTGTCCAGCATGCTGAAGAAATACCATTCCAAATCTCTAGTCTTCAGACTCGACTTACCTAAAAAACCACCAAATTAGAATGAAAAACATTTGGAATATGGAAATATTAGAAAAAAAATGTTAAATATCTGGGCTTAAAAATATATTGGTGGTTACATTATATAAATATGCAATTGTATATACGTACATGGAGTTGTACATGTAATAATGGGCAATCTTGACAGACAATACTAATGACGACGATAATTAATTTAGTTTTATGCAAGTGACACAGAAAACGAAACACTGAACCTATTTTCCACGTTCAGCTCCAGTTAAACTCACAAGTAGTTGGACTAAGGAGACGTGAATAAGGAGAAACTTTACCAATTATGAATCCTTTTACTTCAGTTTCAATGATATTCAACCATATGTTCATAAACATTAAATATGCTTTTCATCTTGGTATCAAATAATTGAGGTTAATCAATATTCATCAGTTATCTCCTCTCCATTTTCCCTTTCCTCTAAGGATGAACAATGCCTAATTAGTTCCTTGTTACACAACCTTAGACGTTACATTAATAGAATTTCCATGTAACCATAGAAAACAATGAAGCGAAAAAAAAAATAAATAAATAAATAAATCATTATTCAGTCCATAGTTATGTGAATGAAATCTCATTTCCGAAAATTTCGCTGTAATTTGGTAAATGAAGCGATTAAACACTGGCCGTGCCACATATTCTGGCAACAAAATACGCCAAAACATTCTCTATCAAACCTCCAGTATGTATATTCTCTAACAACTGCACACATACAAACATTAAAATGAAGTCTCATAATTCAATACAAAGTATTATTCCATATAATTAAATAATAGTAATTTTTTCCCCTCTTAAACAGCTTACAGTATGGAAAAAAAGTGGAAAACGTTTATGGTTACTGAATGTTAAAATTTACTACAAAGGCACCACCATATCAATCTCTGCATTAAAGAGCCCTACTTATACATAAAGCAAAACCGTACTTATTACTAAATACAGAAGAATAACTATTGAACAACAATCTCCCTATTAACGGTAAAATTGAAGTAACTAAAATATTGAAACAATAATATATACAATTGTGCTACTCTCCCGGTTGACCTTTCAATGCTCAATAGAGCAACTCGATCCGCCGAAAGCTCGGCCTAGCAGTCGGATTCGAAAATTGGTGTCCCTTATGTAAAAAAACAAAAATCAAATTATAAAGACCTGGGCTATTCCTAATCTGCATTTATCAATACGCTACCACGGCACTCCATTAAATGAAAATAGAGTTCAAAATATAAAGAAAGAAAAGGTTTGAGAAGTCCATACTTGGGAGATCCCAAGGCTCGACCTTGTAAATATCGATCTCAGAAATTGCATCGAATCGGAAAGATTTTCCGCAGACTTTTCGCCTCAAATAGTATCGAACCAATTCCTCGTCAGTCGGATGGAACCTGAAGCCCGGACCCAGAAAAGATGCAGATGATGATTTCTTATCCTTAGAATCCATTGCAATCCAAAAACAATTATTGATGAATTTTGAATTTCAAGAATTCGTTGTGGGGGTTGGAGTCTTGGGATGGTTTAGGGTATGTTAATGGACTCACTTGGATGAAAAGTGGCCATTAATTTAATTCCATTACTTGTACCGTTGTAGTTGTACAATTATTTATTAATATACATTTCTTCAGGATTAAGATAAGATTGGTTTGGGTAACGGGCTGTGATATGCTTCTTGTCACGGCAGGGTGCATAAATCCCAGACTTTAATCGGTCGAGTCTTCTCCAAAAAGCAAAGGTCGAATTTGAAGTTTGAACGTTAAGAGTGTGTTTGATAAAAATTAAAATCGAATTAAAATTAAAAAATTATTCATTATTATTGACTTTTATTAGACGATTGAAATCCAATAACAGCTAAACTTTCAATTTTAATCTCTTATTAAACGAGTGAGATTCAATAACGACTATATTTTCAATTTTAATCCGATTTTAATCTCTATCGAACACGACCTAAATTTGATGTGAAGTAAAAAAAATTTAGAGACCGTTGATTAAAAAAAAGTTACGAAATAAATTAGAAAAAAAAATGATCTTTTTTAAAATTATTGTGTGATTAAAAATGCTAGAAAAAAATAATAATTTTAAAAACATTAATTCTAAATGATTTATGTGGCAGCGCCTCCGCGAAAAGCGAAGGATCTGCTCTGAAGTCAGCAGTGGCATGACCAACTCCCATGTCATTTAGAACTGCTGCTAATAATCAAATAGTAAAATAATTATATAATAGAAGGTTCTAGATATTTTCTCTGAAAATAGTTGCATATTGTTTTGAAACATGCATTAAGATATTGTTTGATCCTTATTTTTTTTTTTTTAAATATGTTTTTCTCTCTTTTTTTTTTGTAACAATACATTTTTCAAAAAAATAATATTACATACAACTCAAAGACTTTTCCTTCATTTTTAACTACACATTTTTCATCAGTCTATTATTCCAAAATACATTTTATACAAAAAAATGGGGCTCAAACATGATCAGTGAAATGTCCAACCTATGCGGTATATACATCCGATGATAACACTTAAAATGAACCTCGATGCATCGCCCTATTTGTAGCGAAGCTCACTACTTCACCAAAAATTTAAATACTTCTGGTATGTTTGATAGATATTATTAAGAAAAAAATGTATTTTAAATAGTGATATAATGAGAAATATGTACTTAAAAAGTTATGAAAAGTTATTAATGTGATGGACAATATTATTTTATTGAAAAATGTATGGTTAAAAATGATTTTTGAAAAAATATATTTTGAAAGAATGTGGGTCAAACAGAGATTTTATATATTTAACTAACGAAATGTCACATTATTTTGCAGGTCCTAGACCGAAGCCAATTAGGCAATGGCATGTTGGCCCCAAAGTGTATAAATTGCCTAGTTTTTATGTGGATTCAGAAATGAGCATAGGAGGTAGAGATGGCAAAATGACTCGTC
>CAIGRH010167686.1:0-10674 GCA_903798295.1 Fraxinus nigra | reverse complement strand
ATAAACAAAAAAATTATGTATACATAATAAATAACAATATGACTATTTCACTTACATCGTCGGTGAGCCAAGTCCCTAAAGTGGTGATGTCGTGAAACCACTTATAGGCCTCCAAGATTATCCTCCCCCATACGTTGCAACTTTCTTTGAAAAAAGAAATGCTAAAAGAAATATAGATGGGTTAGCGTAGCTACTTCACTAAAATTGTAAAACACTTACCCAAACATAATTCTCCTCCACTTAGTCTTGAATGCTTTCCATTTGGTTGCGTCTACCTCTCGGAAGAGATTGTGGTACGTCCCGTCGATGAACGTCCTCCTCTTCGCCTCGACCATGAAGGAAAAAATGATGTACTGCGACGGCAACCCGACCCTCTTGCCGACCACCTGCTCCGGCCCATCTACGACATGTTTTTTCCTTTAGCCACGTCAGGCATACGCTCGTCCCCTACTCCGGGGACCACCATCTCCTTGGGGCTCTCCACCTCCACCGCCATCAGGGTCACACCCTCGGCCCTTTCCTTCGAGTCCAGAATCGCGACCCCCTTGTGGCTCCACAACTCCTCTGCCACATCCTTCAGGGCTACTGCCTTTATCGTGTCCTTCCCAGCTACCCCTATCGTCCCTGCCAGTGCCACCGCCCCTGTCCTATCCTTCCCGACCACCCTCACATGTTCTACATATAACAAAAATGATTCCAAAGCTACATCATTCGCCCAAAAACTATCTGTGACCCTTCTCCCCATCATCCTCTCCGTCACCCCGTCTCATGCCCACTATATCGCCTCGGAGGGTTGCGACCTCATCCTGAAGCTCTAGCAAATGGAGACGTAGAACTCCAACATCATTGGATAAATCGTCGACCCGTCCTATAAACTCTCATCACATCTCGCCCATCTGCTCCTTCAATCGGTCGTACTGATCATTGACCCGTCGTATAAACTCTCGTTGCATCTCGCACATCTACATCGCTATAAACTCTGTCGGCAGTCATACATATCCGCGGAATACTGTATCTGACTGTGTGCAGGAGATCCGCGTGGTAGGTGAGTGGACGGGGGAGAAAGAGACCTGATTGACGATGGTGATCATCGATCAACTAGACCGCGCTCCTACACGAATGTGAACACTAAAAATTATATTTTTTTAATGAAAATCGGCTAACGCATACAAAACTATAATCAATAAACTATATTTAATTCACATACCTCATCTCGGCCTAGGATGGAATCGACACCCGATCGTCTTCATTGTGCGAAGCGCCTAATTCACGCACATAACCATGAGCTTCCTCCTCCATCGACGACATCAACTCAGTTATGACTTCAAGTTGACATATCAACATTTCGACTAGTTAATGACCATGTGATCAAATTTTAGAGTTAAACACAACATCAATCGCAAATGTATTATCTCACCTGAGGGTCGTCGAGGAGAGATGATAACTATTTGCTAGTTGGACATCCATTTGCTCGGGATGCTCGCCATGATGCATTCGAGGACAGTGTGTCTTCCCTCGTTTTGCAAATCGGGTACATATGAGGGGACTCGTACGCCCAGATCTGCGATACATACAATTATTATATTCATATTTATTATAAACAATATTTTTATAATAAATTATGTCAAACATTTACATGCACTGCTAGGGAACATTTATTATAAAAGTTGCCAACATTAAAAAATGTAACAAAACATCAATTGAAAACATCCAAGTCGTCTTGAGAAAACATGAACATTCAAAGCATGAAAAATATGACCGTTATACATCACATCAAGTCTTTAAATTTGAATTTCTATATCTTATGTGGGGCCCAATAACAGCTATATTTTTCATTCTCATTCTACAATAATGCGAATCAAACGAAGACTAAAGTGACATTATACTTAGCTTTTTATTAAAAAGTGATATAATGTCACTTTAATTAAAAGGTGATACAATTCACCCAAAAAAAGTAATCGGGGTTTCGTCGTCACTTTTTTGAGTTTTTATCATTTTTTTAAATTTCAGTCACTTTATTGAATTGATTCAAAAGTTTTGATTGTTGTTTTGTCACTTTTTTTAGTGGCCACTTTTTAAATTTCTGATACTTTATTAAACTGAATTTAAAGTTTTGATTAGTCTTTTGCCACTTTTTGAATGTTTATCACTTTTTGAAATTTTTGGGCATTTTTATAATATTTGTCACTTTTTTCCTATTACTTTCTAAAAATTTTTGTCACTTTTTTAGTAATAAACATCACTTTTTAATAAAAGCGAGATTGTATGTCATTTTTTTAATAAAAACGTAATACTTAACTTTAAAAAGCGACATTGTATCACTTTTTTATACAATAATTTTTACTTTCATAATACTTTTCATATGATTTTTTAAAAGACCTTTAATTTTAAAGGTATTTTTATAAACTGCCCTTAAAAATATGGGCATTTAGGTTGGGCACGAAAGTTGAGTGCACGGTTGTGCTTGCACTGGACTTCATTAGGCTCTGTCCCTGGAAACGTCACGCCTTGACATTGAACGTGAAATTAAGCGATCAACTACCAAGTTGACCATTTAATGAGGGCGTAGTCTCGCTTTATTACTTTTTGTTTCATTTTTTAAAAGTATTTTATTTGACTTTAGTTTCAGATTTTTAAATGATTTACTAATTAAGAGTACTTTTGAAGGGGTAAGTACTAATTATGTTGTTTACATTTTACTTGTTGACTTTTTACTATGATATCATTTCTACCCTCATTTATTTTGGCAAATGAATGATTACTTGAATATGTTTTGCTCCATTAAATGTACCTTTTTTTTCTTGTAGATACACACCAAGAAAAAGAATAGATTTGATGCTATAAGGATGAACAATCTTGATCGTGTCCAAATTAATGCAAGGTTGTTGAACAAGAAAAAGAGGAAGGGCAAACTAGAGAAGTGATGCTACTAATGAACAATCTTGGATTGTAGTGGATTGTGATGATGAGGATGAGGAGAATGATGGAGGTGGAGAATATATCCTACATCCTAGAGGGACTAGAAATGCTCAAAATGGAATAAGAGTCTAATGAGGATGATTTTGTATCGAATGACGCGAAAGACGAATTAGATGAAGAAGATGATATTGAAAGGGAAATCGATAAAATGTTAGATAAGATTTAAGTTATATACTATCTACATTATGTAATTATGATTTTGAGACTTATCATTTTATTGAAAATTTCGAAATTATATATGAAATTCCTATAAATCCTTAAGTTTTTCTAGTTGAAATTATGAAAAATAGTTTAACCTTTTCATTTGGAAAACTTGAAAATTGTATAATTGATTAATTGCAGAAATTATTAAGTAAATATGACATTTTATAATTCTAAATGCTTGGCATGCATTATTTTAATTATTAAATAATTTTTAAAATGATAAACATATTAAAAATAAGAACATATTTTTTTACGCCTAATCACATTTTATGTTTTTAAGAATACTGATAAATACATTCATTCATTCATTTAGGGATTAACGAGAGCGAGTTTTGTGAAAGGAAATTTCATCTTTGCTCTCCAACACTGTCATTGGTGAGTTGAGCTAGCTATTAATATTTAAGGTGTGTTTGAACCACATTATTTTGGAAAAATGCATTTTGAAATAATGGATTGATGAAGAATGTATGGTTGAAAAAGAAGGAAAATTTATTGATGTGATGAAAAATATTATTTTATTAAAAAATGTGTGATTGAAAATGAATAGAATTATAAAAATGAAAATTTTAATGTAGATTAAAGATGGGCTTAATACAATTCATTAGACAATTGTAATTCAGTAATTAATTTGTGGCATGGGTTGATTTTGATCAACCACCACACCTTCTTCAGTCCACATTTTATTCTTCTTCTTCCTGAAATTACATCCAAACCTCGAGGACTAAAATGAACTTTTCCAATAATTGAATTGGTTGCTCGATCTACTCTCTTTTTTTCCTGGTTTCACAGAAGTTTGAACCTACTGGCCAAGTGGCCATTATCTGAGATAGAAAATTCCGATTCAAACTCATTTATAACTTTCGTTTAGGTAATGAAATTGAACCCACAAATTGTATTCCATTTCTAATTTCAAACGAACATTCATTAAAAGGGAAAAAAATCGAAGAATATACAAGGCATCAAATGGGGGATGAAAACGAGGCCTCCAAATCTAACCCCGAATCAGATGCAAGCAGCAGCGAAGAATCCCAAGTGATATTGAATGTATATGACCTTACACCTGTAAATCAGTACTCTGTTTGGTTAGGTTTTGGCATCTTCCATTCTGGCATTGAAGGTAAGAAATCAAGAAACGGCTTCTCTTGTCTTCAATTTATTTTGCATATGTATATATATACACTCGTGGGTATATGTATTTGTGTGGATTTAGGCCCTCGGCCGTTTTCTGATAAAACATGAGATTGGGTTCTGTTAATTCGTTAAAATTTTGAGGTAGATATGTGGAAGAGGATAATGGGGAAATTCGATTGAGATCTTAAAATGAGAATTATTTTATAATGATGATTTTTATCATTGTGTGTTTGAATTCTAGTTGTTTGAACTTTGATTCAGATTTCTTGGATGAAAATATTAATTGGGTTTTTTTCTGTTTCTGTTTCTTTAATCTTTCTACTGGATTTGGCCACAGTTTAATACGAGCTCAAAGCTTGTTTTCATTATCACTATCTTGTGTCATGATGATTTGAGCTGTCTCTTCTAGTTTTCTAAAGCCGGGAGTGATTTTAGATTGAAAAAATCTCAATACTGTACTTGAATGATGAGGAATTGCCATACCATTTGACCCTTCACCCATTCCAATATAAAGGATTAGTCATTCAAATAAATGTATTGTAAATGGAAAGGTTTAAGAATAATTGAATAGCTACTCGTAAAATATTAACTTAATCCTAAACTCAAATAAAATAAAAAGTCAAGCAATTTTCTTCCCTTTCATCTCTTCTATGGTGTATGATATGTATGCTAACTTAGACCCACAAACTTTGGTGGAAGTTTAAAACAGAATATGACATCTTCAATTAATAATTTCCAAAATGTGAAATCAACAAGTGTGGGTGGAAATGTCAGACTCATTAATTTTCCCTAATCTTTTCCAGTTGCTTGACATGTTATTTTTTTCTCCATCTTTCTCTGCCATTCTATAATAATACTGCATTAGTAAAGATTAAGTTTACATTGCTCATGGCATCCCTGATTAGATTAATCTGTTTAGATTAATCTGTCTCATGAATACAGTTTCTATCTTAAGATGTGCAAGTTTGCATAAGAAATAGGCACTTATAACCGTGTCACGTGTTACATGTTATCGTGCTGTCTGATCAGCCCAGCAAATATTTAGCATAGGTGTAATGGTGCAGGATCTTAACCCCGAGCATTTACTATATGAGGCCATCCTGGAGGGCATACATGCAGATTTTAAACAAGTTATGACTATTATAGTCAATATTTTCCTTCCATATATTTAGTTTTATTCAAGTAAAAGTTTGTTAAGGACGTGTTTGCACTGCATTGAGGAGATAATAAGGTGTGAAATGCTAGTTCTTATACAAAAAGAAGATGCCAATTAGGTAGTTGTAAACTTGTAATCAAAAGGGATTCTGGGCGATCACTGTTGGAGCACTGATCAAGTATAGCATGGATTAGGGTAAGTTTATTGTTCTAGTTAAAAAAGTGCAATAGAGTATCTAATTTTTAGGTATTACGTTAATTTGATCTTTTGGGGTGAAAATTTGAATATAGTTGAGTAATACATATTGATTTAATACAATCGGCACCCACGTGGATTTTGTGCCTGGCTTTTAAGCATCCATTATATATGATGTATGCAATTGTCATTGTCCCATCATCATCTTTTGGATTGTGTTCCATTTCATTTATCGTTTTTGGTATCGTGATTTCTCATTTGGATGGGTCTGTAGTTACAGAAGTGTAAAGGTTTATTAAAAGACACCGACGAACTGTTTTCTTTTTGATCTGCTAATGTTCATTATGTCTTACACTCATGGGCAAGTCAAATGACAAATTTTGATAATTATAAAATCATTGAGTGACGACATGGGTCTGTGAAAGTACATCTAAAGCAACATGCAGATGATGCATGCTAGTGTATCTAGATAAATGCATCATTTCCCTATAGGTCAATTATTATGCCTCGTTAAATGATTCTTGTAATATTATGCAGAATTCAGTTGTTTCTGATCTATTCAGATTATTGATGTCATTTATAAGCGTATGTAAAAGCAAGGCAGGAGAAGAGTTCACACATCCAAAAGCTAGGACTTTAAGTGCATAATGCTCAGTGTTTGTATAGCCTCAAAATTTATCGAATACATGGCTTCACTTGCCACAATTACATGTGGGCATTCTGATAGCTGAATAGATAAAAGATTACAGATGGATCAACTAGTTAACTTTAAACCTCCCTGGATGCTGCGCAGTAAACGATGGGAGATGAGATGGATGCTAGGGACATACTTTCTATTTGGGCAGTAAATTTGCAACTTGAGGCTTAGCCAGGGAAGATGTCTGGCGAAGTTTTACAAAAAGGAAAGATAAGTAAAGGAAAAACTTCTTTGAATCCGTAGTGTCATTCATCTGATTCCTAAAGTAAATTTGAGAGATGAACACATAGATGGAAGTGAATGCCCCAGCATATCTATTTCCACCTTGGTTTTAGTGTTTATACTTCAATATTTTTTAATTTATTGAGTTCCCTTGTATAGTGCCTTTTGAACATCTATAGTTGTGCAATATAGCCCCCGTTTGGTTTGGATTAAAATCCAATTAAAATCTCACGTCAAAGTCAACAATTAATTTTAACCACATTTCATGAGACCCACAACTTTTCAACCACACTTTTCATCAACATTTATCAAAATCTACTTAAAATCCAATTTTAATGTCTAACTGATGGGGGCATAATTCATAATGAACAGGAGCTGCTCCCATCGATAGATACATTTGTGTGTGCAGACGCACATGCTAGACATGTCACTTAAACCCACACACAAAGAGAGAGAAGGGGGGAAAGGGAAGGGAAGGGAGTATTTGTTGCGTACCATCTGACCATTTCATAATTGTACAACTGGAAAATATTTAATGAGTCGGAGCTAATGAAGAGGTTGGATTTGGTGAATATCTGTATATGACCAAAAGCTCATCCAAGAAACTTTTAAATTTTCTAACTGTCACACCTATAACAAAATTTAGTAATCTTATTGACTGCAGACTAGAAAGTATATAGCTTTTTTTGCATTTGTAAACGAGTCCCTTAAAATGAGGTAGGAAAAAGCTTTAGACTTATATTAACATGATACTCTAAAGTTGCGTGCTTATTTTGCTTTCTGATTACTTAAGCTCGGCATGGTGCGGAGATGGACAAATGCTCTATCTTGATTTGTCCAGTTACGTTCATTACTGGCTTTTGATCTTGTAACTATAGTACAGTAAATAGAAATCCTTTGCTGGTGGTAGGTGTTGACCATATGAAGTAATCAGTGCTGATACAATCTTCATTGTTCTCTTGTCATTATATTTACGTGCATTATTTCATTAAGTTAATTATTATGTGACAACGATGCTTGTAACAATAACCAGAACTATAGAAAGAATGGGAAAGGGAGGAGAGAAGAAGAAGAGAAAGAGGAAGAAGATAGAAGAAAGTGGGGAGAGAAGATCCTTGAGAGAGGAGAGAAACTGGAGAGAGAATTATAGTTTTTATTCAATGCATAGACCCTCTTTATATTGGGCATCTAGTAGTCTAATCAAGTTAGGATAACAACTAAAACAGTAACATAAAATTCTCGAGTTTTTAAACTAAACCCTAATTGCTTTTCTTAAAATAAGTATCTAATCTTGGTAAATCTTCAATATTATATAATTACATATCTCCGTTATTACGGCTACTACAAGTTTTTCAGCGAAGGATATTAACCGATAGAAATGTTAAGGATTATTCACCTCCAAGCGCAAAGACATGTAGTCATATGCTCTTGTATTATTATTTGTGCTCTTTATCTTGCATAATTCCACTGGATGATGAGTTAGATCCAAACAATTTCTATCTGATAACTTGGTACATTCCTTGATTTTATTTTCACAAAAATTTTCAGTTCATGGTAAGGAATATGGGTATGGAGCACACGACTTCCCAATCAGTGGAGTGTTTGAAGTGGAGCCTAAGAGCTGTCCTGGTTTCATTTATAGATGCTCTGTCCCTCTGGGTCATCTTAACACGCCTCCCTCTGAATTTCGTACATTTATTGAAGGTGTAGCTTCTGAGTATCATGGGAACACCTATCACCTAATTTCCAAGAACTGCAATCATTTTACAGATGATATCAGCAAAAGATTGATAGGGAAAGGGATTCCTGGATGGGTGAATCGGCTGGCACGACTAGGTACAAAGTCCTCACTTGAATATAATTTCTATCACATTTAGTAGTGATGACAACTAGAATTTCTTATGCAATTAATAAACAAGGATTCTTTATAAAAATAATTATCACAGAATTCTTTATGCTGATTTTTTCTCACAAGCAGCATGGCTTATCTTGAATCTTGATTGTTCAGAGGATTGGTTATTTTAGTTCTTCCTAAAACAACAAGAAGAAGCTAACCTTATTCTCAATGAATTTGGAGTCTACATAAATCCTTTTCCGTCATTTTATTCGATATAGAGCTAGATTTTTTGGGATTTTTAAGAAAATCATTTTTTTCAACCAATTGAAAAGCCTTGTTAATTTTGGTCCACCTCTCATTTCTGAAATATTTGCTGGGGTTACATTGTATTTGTGAATGAGAGTTTCTGTGTATCTTGTTGCAAGTCAACCATCTAGATGTCGACGTCCCTTAATTTATACACAATTAGTGTTGCCTCCACTTGTTTGCGTTTGGTCTCAGTTCCTATTCTAAATGGTTGCATATCCATCTTAACACCTTCATTTCTTTTGCATGTATTTTATTGATATTTTGTCTTTAATAAGCCAACGAACTATAAAGCATAGATGGTGTAATAATCGTTCTATAGAAATTTTGTTTTATACATGTACTAAAAAGTTATTGTGTATTTGGTATTAGTTCTAATTAAAAAAGACATTGTATTCCAAAGCGCTCCAATTTCCTTTGAGTAGCAGCTTCATTAAGTTTAACACTCGTGATAGTTCCCTCGTACATGTTGTAATCCTGATATAATTGAAATCATTTTTACTCTATCATCCATTTTAGCACTTCCCTAGGTACCATATCATGCACTCTTTCCATATCAATAGAAAACATATGCATGTCTTATGTTCTCTACAATATACTATGTAATAGAATTCACGGAAAACTTTCGTAGCATAAAAACAACTTAGCTGTGTGATACTTTCAGAATATACCAATCTGGGCTCAGTCATCAACTCCCATTGTTTCATAGTATGACTCATAACTTTATCTCTCTATAGTTTGTGCAATCTTGAGTTTCTTTCATTTATGAGTCTACATCTTTCCATTTTTTAGCCCAGCTTTTTACACTCACAGATCTCATTAAATAATGTCGTCAACCACAGAATACTCGCTGTGCCTGGGATATTGGGTCCATCAAATTCGATTGCTTCTCTCTTCTTAATCATCTCACATTTTCACACACTACTAAGAACACTATCCAACTAGGAACATGCCTATTTTTAGTAGAGTTCAAACGATTTACAAGATCCATGACATGCATTCTGTCAAATAACTTGCAGAATTAGTTCCTCTAAATTTTGTGATCTCATCTCAACGTTAAAAATAAGTTTCTGATTTTCATCTTTCCCACAACTTGGTTAGGATCTCTATTATCTTTTCCTTTGCCGAGATATCTTATTCATCCCTATTATTGGTTCCAAGATGGCTATACTATACTCTTCTGTGAGTGACTCCCCGATATGATTCTTTTTTCCTTCCCATTAGCTATCTTACCTTTCTCAAAAGCCTCCTTGCATTTTTATATTTTTGCAAAATTTCAGACTTCTCTTCTAGCTTTAACTGTCAACTGAACCTTCTTCCCACTGCCACATTTGGTTATTAGCTGGGCTTTACCATAGACTGTCTTTTAATACCTCATTTAAAAATAACTAACCACCTTATTCGGCATCTAGTTACTATCTTCATTTTTATTGAATTTTCCTTCCATCAAAGCGTTATCATTAAAAGTTACTTTCATTTTACTTGGCAAATTCTATTTCTTGTTGTTTTCCATGCCTTAATAACCATGTGAACGGTGGTCGCTAACTTAATTGGTCAGGTTGTTGCTCATGCAAGAAGTTATGGGTGCAATATAGTTCAGAAATCTGTGCAAGAGTTTGGTTGCTCATATAAAATAAAATAAATAATTGGCACTTCCACCTTTTTGGCATACTTGTTTGACATTGATGACATTCCCTGTATTTGATAAAAAAAAAAAAAATTGTTATAGTCGGAGAATTTCAGGATTCCAAGGATATTTGATGGTGTGGAAACAATTGGATTGATGTTTAGTATAATGTCATGCCTGAATTGCATTATGCTAGATTCTGGCTTCTAACATGCCATCGCCAATATAAAACTCGATGCTTCTTTTTCTGAATCTCTCACATGAAAACTTTCAACTTGCAGGTGCTTTCTGTAGCTGTCTTCTTCCTGAAAGTCTTCAAG
>CAIGRH010167616.1:0-22581 GCA_903798295.1 Fraxinus nigra | reverse complement strand
CTTCAATATGGTATATTGGTCTGTAGAAAAAGGTGGTCGGAGGATCGAGTTATGGTGGTCTAAAGTCGGCACCTCCAAGCTGTCCAAAGTCCGGCTGTGCTCACTTTGGTCCTTTATGTTTGAATTAAAGGCATAACGGTCCTCCAGTGACCGTTTGTGAAAGCGCATGAAACTTCAGCGACCATTTCTGCAAGTTTTGAACTTCAGTGACCGTTTTGTTATTTTTGCATAAGTTCAGTGACCGTTTGTGAAATTAACCCGATTATTAATTTATCGTGTATTAAATGTTATATTTTATTAAAATTTTAAATCTCAAGAAATTGAAAACCTAATTACTTTATTATCAAAATCTTCCAATCAAATCACTAAGAGAATTATTAAATGTGGAACATACCTTAATTTATTGGGAATGATGATTTATTACTGGATCTTGATTTCGGATTTTGAATTTTGAAGATCAATTGTAATCTCTTCATGTTTGGTTTCTTAATATTTAATCTTGAATATTGCCTCTTTTGGTTCTTGAATTCTTGTTCCTAGCTATGGCTTTTTGCTCCATAATCTTGATTGTGGATTTTTGAATTTTCCTCTTGAACATGTTTTCTCTTGTACTCTTCTTTGATGAGATGACACAAAGAATAAGAATCACATGTGAATTGGGGATCATAAACCTATTTATATTTTCACATGTATTTGACACATCGTCAAATAGAACTCTAATAGATCTAGTCTCTACAAATATTTAATCCACACTTTATTTAGATGCCCAAAGCCCAATAACTTGAATTCTTTATTATATCACTTTAAATGGATTTAATTTTAACATAACATTTATAAACAATTAATTACATATATCGACCCCATAATAAATTAAATATTTTTCCAACAATCTCCCATTTGGGTCACATATGTTATCTTATAAATGTATATAACCTTATGAGCTTAAAATTTTTGCTATCATAACCAAAAGGATCTCCGAACAATCTCGTCCATCAATTATGTCAATATATGACCAAATCGATTTTCGTTACATTATCATAATTGAATCCTCAATGGTCACATATGTTAACACAATCAAATGACATAGATCAAGTATGAATGTATAGCATGGAAATTACATGTAATGTGATCCAAATATGCCTATTTCCAACTGGTGTACTATGGAGACGATTCCACATTCCTCTAAAAATCTAGCAAAAGGCACTGGATATTGTTATCCTGATCCATCATATCTGCCATAGTATTTATCACCACGGTCATATCTGATTTGCTTTTTTCTTTTACTAAGTTGATTTTCAATATCAGCCTCGTAAACCTTGAACATGTCCATTGATTAAGATTTGTCATTAATGAGATACATATAGCCATAACGAGAGAAATCTTTAGGGCTTGACATAGTTCAGCTCGGTTCTGAAAAGAACCAAACCAAAATTTTTGGATATTTAATAAATGGAACCGTCAGGTCCAAATATAATTATAGAGCCGTTCAAGCACGATTCCGTTCCATTCGGTTTGGTTTCATTCAGTTCGATTCCGTACCATAATTAATTTTTTAAACATTTACAACAACACTACATAAATACAACTAATGATATGTTCATTCGTAGCTTCAATGGGCAGTTAGAGAGGGGAAGTCGGACTCGGTAGTGGCAGTTTCGATTTGGGCATGTAGATGTAGGTTTTCGATTTATCAAATGATTTGGAGTTAGTGGACATGTGTTTACCGAATGAAAGTATTAAATTGAAAAGGAAAGGATTAAAATTTAAAAAGGCATAGATCTTAAGCTAACAATGAAATTAATAATTGGGCCAAAAAATTAAAATAAAAAATTGAATTTAGAAATTGGGTTGGACTGAATTAACTAGGCATGGACTTGGCTTGGGAGTTGGAGCATTAATCACTAAATTAGTTAACTTGCTAATTTCTTTAGAAAAATTAAAATAATTAATTAATTCAATATAAAAATTTTAAAAATTATTTAGATTCAATTCTTATAATTTTCTTCGATTCTTGGTCTAGAATCGAGAACCGAACCAAACTCATCGATTCTCAATTCAATACTCGTTCAAGTATTTAACTTATAAAGAACTGTTCGATTCGGTTCGGTCCAGTTCAGCTTGTGAGTTTTGTCTAGTCCTAGAAATCGTCTATGAACGTAATAAATGACTATTGACTATTCCAAAAAGTTAAAGGGAATAGCCAACATATATCCGTATGCATTAGTTCTAAAACGTCTGAAGCTTTACTATCATCGAATCTCCTTAGGGTATGTTTGAGCCACATTATTTTGGAAGAATGTATTTTAAAATAGTAGATTGATGGAGAATGTGTGGTTAAAAAAAGAAGGAAAATTTGTTGATGTGATGGAAAATATTATTTTATTGAAGAATGTATGATTAAAAATGAGTAGAAGAATGAGAATGAAAATTTTATGTGTACGAAACGGAGCCTAAATTGTTTGTTTCCTTCTTAATGCAAATAACATAAATACTGAAGTCTGAAAAGTTATAATGATAAAAAAATTCCTTCTGACATAGGCTTTTTCGTTCTCTTTTAAGAGATGCGATATTAACACTTGTAACATAATGAAGTAAAATTGTCAATGGTAAATTTAAATTTAATACGACGTGAATTCACGTGCAAGATTTCTTTATAAGATGACTGTTTTAAGAAAATATATGTTATCATAAATAGATAAAGAATTGGTACTCATAATATAGTTCTATAGTGGTAAAAATCGTTCCACTAGCTTAAACGGCCCAAGTCAAAAAAATAAGGCTCACAGATGGTCCACTTGATAAACGCGCCATCTTTTGGCCTAGTTTGTTATGTCGATCAGGCCAAATACATGGTCCAAGACCCACGTCAATTCGCAATCCCTGATAATTTATTTTCAAGATAAATCACGGTATGATTTGACCAGATCAAGTAGAAGTTATATGAAAACAACTTGGGTATCTCAACCGAATAGATCTTATCAGATTCAGTTCCAACCAACAAGAAAATCTTGCACAGTCCTCGTTAATCCCGCCTAGATGGTTATCCTACTGCTATAAATTTTGTGGTCAGTCTTACATTCAAAAGGATAATAAAAAACTACTCTACTCTAAGTTACTTCTTCTTTCTTTTGGTATAGCATTCCTACAATCCTTGATAAACTTTACCGACTTGATCGTTGGATGATCTTCGGTCGGCACCACACAGGTGTTCTCTTAAGATCTTTTCCAATCTTTCTTCCTCATTCTACTTTTTTCGTAGGATTGGTGGTGGTCTGACGGACTCGATTTTTCCTACTGTAGAATCCACTGTCTACAATTTGGCACCCACCGTGTGGCTATAGTAATCATTTTTATGAACGAAGCTCTATTCATGAATCACCATGTCAGAAAATTCTAAAACCCATCGTACAGATGGCTCTGTTGATTACGCTTTGGATGAAACAGCTCGTCAAGGAGTGGAAAGAATGATTATCTAGGAGGTGAAGTAACACGACAATAGGGAGACACATTAAGTCATATCACCGCTCTGGCAACCATTACACAACCAGCCTATTCGACTCAGCCAGTCCAGCTGACGGTTGTTCAACATGATTCTCTTCATCTTGTCTCTATACTTTCTCAACCTATCGCTATGTCTGGCAAAGTAACTACACAATTAACCCAACTCATTGCATTGACAAAGCAGAATTTTCAAAAAAAAAAAAAAGACTAGAAGTGGAGAATGCTACCATCTGTGTAGAGAATCGAGACTTTCAAGAAAGAGTGGATTCATTAGCGTCTGCTCCAACTTTGGTACGTCCGTCTCGTTCCCATACTTCCTTTAGGCCAATGCCTTTACTCGACCAAAATGGACTTAGGACCATTGATTTAAATGTCCAATTCACCACACCACTGAATAGAGGGTCATAAGATGTACAACCACAGCCTACCAATGGACAAGATCCAGAGTTTGCACGAAAGTTAGCGGTGATTGAAGCCATGGTTCAACGTATCCTTGGAATGTCTGTACCAATCAAAAAGAGTGCAGCCAGTTTCGTCGACTCTTTTTGTTGGCGAAATTGCCCTAGTGGAAATTTGCAAAGAGCTTAGCTTCTCTAACATGAAACTTTACGACGAGACGACTGATTTGGATGATCACATAGCTCAATACAGATAGAGAATGTTTACTGTTGCTATACCTAGAGACCTTTGTGAGGCTTGCATGTGTAAAGAATTCGACTCTGTTATATGAGGCCAGCCCTACAGCAGTATACAAACCTTCATATAATTCTATATCATCGTTCTCACAACTAATTGATACTTTTATTGACCAGTTTGCAAACAACAGAAAACTTGAGAAGCTGTCCGATGATCTCTATCATATAGTGCAAAGGAAAAGTGAATCACTTTGTGAATTTGTTGGACGATTCAACAATGAGAAAGTTTCCATTACTAGCTGCAACCAACAAACTTCTATTTTTGCTTTTCGAAATGGGCTCATCCTGGATACTGATTTATATAAGGAACTGACCAAATATCCATGTAGTACAATTTATGATGTCTTGGCTAAAGCCTGTGCCCAGATAATATGGGAAGAGGATGATGCTAACTTCAATTTCACCATACGAAAACCTCATAAAGAAGAGCCGCGACGACAAAATAAGGTTGAGGAACTGCCTGCAAGCACTTATTCTCCTCTAGATAGGAGAGACACTAGGCGCATAGAGCTACCTATACCATTTGATCGCCCTGTAAGGATAAAGGTTAGGATATCTGAATATAAACTTTCAATCGGACCAATAAAACTAATTACATTACTAAAGGAGATGGGCGGCGCAGTTAATTGGCCTGGAAAGTTGAGAAGCTTTGGTGACCAACATGACAAGACTAAGTGGTGTGAGTCTCATGTAGACTACGGCCATCGAATAGATGACTGCATTGTCCTAAGATTGAAAGTGGTAGAGCTGTTGAAGCAAGGACACATTATAGACATTTTGACTGAAAAAGGAAAAGAGAATATTGCTAGACAACAGTAACAACCACTTGGTAAGCAAGGCTCAGGTCCAGCGATCGCGCCGACGCATGATAGAACTATAAACTTCATCATCGATGGGTCAAAAGTTAGAGGGATAACAAGGGTAGTGACATGGAGACATGCTCGTTGAGCAACTCATCTTTGCCCGAGTCTAAACTAAGTAAGCGAGTCAAACTCACCACAGATCATTAGATTCACGACCTCTGAGATTATGTAGCTACTTAATCCACATCATCATGCTTTGGTCATACGTTTGAACATCACCAATTGCTTGATCAAGTGCATCTTGATAGATAATGGAAGTAGTGCAAACAATTTTTTTTGGAAACCGTTAAGGCTATGGAGATTCCAGAAAAAAATTTACTCGTCGGACGAAAATGCTAAACGGTTTTAGTGCTGAACAAAAGACTTCGGGGTGAGATTGTATTTCCTATATAATGTTATCTTGGGGAGACCCTAGATCTATGAAATGAAGGTTGTACCATCGACATTTCATCAAGTACTCCGTTTTCCTACCGAATGGGGAATAAGGGAGATTCATGGCGACCAAAGGAATTTTAGAGACTGCTACCAGAATTTACCCCGCTCTTACCAATGTCCTTTATAGAAATTACAACAATTTCAGCCCTTCATCCTTGACCATCCAGATGTGGAAGAGCTAGATGAAGTACAGATCCACCCCGACTTTCTAGAGCACAAAACTCAAGTGGGGGCAAGGTTAGATCCAACACTTAGGCAACATCTTATTAAGTTTCTCATGGAACACCATGACTATTTTACTTGGTCTCATACAAACATGACCGGTGTTGATCCGGAGATAATGACACACAAATTGAATGTCGATACCCAATACATTTCGATAAAATAGAAGCGAAGAAGGTTCGCTCCTGAACGAAATCGCATTATCAATTAAAAGGTACAAAAACTTATAGAAGCTGGCTCCTTACGAGAAGTCTATTACCCAGACTGTCTCGTTAATGTTGTCATTGTAAGAAAGAGAATGGTAAGTGGAGAGTCTGTATCAATTTCACAGACTTGAACAAGGCATGTTCGAAAGACAACTTTCCACTTTTACATATCGACATGATGGTAGACTCGACAGCTGGGTATGAGCTTCTAGCTTTATGGATGTTTTTTTCAGTTACAACCAGATTCTGATACACCCAAGTGACCAAGAGAAAACTGCTTTTGTGACGGAACAAGGCATGTTCTGTTACAAAGTCATGCTGTTCGGGCTCAAAAATGCTGGAGCAACATATCAATGGCTAGTGAATTATATGTTAGCTGATCAACTCGAAAAATCCATGGAAGTCTACATCGACGACATGTTGGTAGAATCCTTGATTGTAGAACAAACATATTGACCATATAAAGCAATCTTTCGAGGTTCTAAAGAAGTACAACATTAAACTCAATCAGTCCAAGTGTTCATTCGGAGTATCCTCGGCAAGTTCTTAGGTTACTTAGTAACCTAGCGGGGAATTGAGGTAAACCCATATCAAATCCAATCAATCATTAACATTCCATCTCCTACTTGCATTAAGGAATCTCAGAGGCTTATTGGAAGACTTCCAGCTCTTAACAGGTTCATCTCTCGATCTTTTAAGAAATGCTAGAAATTCTATAACATATTGAGGAAAAACAAGACTTTCGAATAGACCTTGACATGTGAAGAAGCGCTTCAGCAACTCAAACAATACTTAACTTTACCTCCATTCTTGTCAAAATCGAAAGATGGAGAACAACTCTACATGTACTTGGAAATATAAGATATGGCCGTCAGTGCAGTTTAGGTTCGTAAAGAAGAAGGAAAGCAACTCCCTATTTACTATGTTAGTAAGACATTACTAGATGCATAAACCCGCTATTGCCAACTGGAAAAATTAGCTCTGTCACTTGTTAGCATAGCTAGAAAGTTAAGGCCTTATTTTAAGAGCCATTAATAGTTATCGTAATATCCTTCCTGCTGAAGCAGATACTCCACAAACCTAAGTTATTCAGATGACTAATCAATAGGGCAGTCGAATTAAGTGAATATGATATTTCCTTTGCACCTCGTACTGCTATAAAATCTCAGACACTCGCAGATTTCAGCGTTGATTTCACTCATAACTCTCAGTCCTAGCCCAAAAAGATTTTTTGGCTTGATGGATGGACCGATGATAGGTACATTGATGCCCTAGGTGGACAAGTCAAGAAACATCAATGGTGCAGGCCTCGACATCATTCTAACATCACCAGAAGAACAATAGATAGAACATGTGGTTATGTGTGAATTTAAGGTAACTAACAATGATGTAGAATACAAAGCACTCATTCCCGGACTAATCTTGGTAAAGGATATAAGAGTCATTCGAATAAATGTCCGCAGTGATTCTCAGCTTATTGTAAACTAGATCCAAGACACCTTTGTAGCCAAAGATGCAAAGATGACATCTTACTTAGAGTTAGTCAAATAGCTCTATAGCAAGTTTGATGAGTTCCAAATCACTCAAGTCCCAAGAACTGAAAACGTCCAAGCAGATGTGCTAGCTAGCTTAAGAACAACTATGAATATGAAACAAAGTAAGGTCATCTCAATGGCCTAATTACAATGGCCAGCGATTCAAAAGTTGATCGAAACCAGAAGTCTTCATTTGATGAAAGAGGAATCTTGGATGACGCCGATTGTTAGATACCTCAAAAACGATGAATTGCCACTAGATAAGAATGAAGCTCGTTGAACCAAGGTTAAGGATGACAGATTTTGTATTATAGATGGTAAGCTGTATAAAAGATCATTCTCTGGACCTTATCTCCAATGCATCAACAACGTTGAAGTCAATTATGTCCAAGCTAAACTTCACGAAGGAGAATGTGGAATCACTCAGGAGCTCGAAGCTTGATGCAGTTTGCACTTACCATTGGGTATTATTGGCCATCAATACGGGCTGACTCTTTTAATAATGTTAAAAAGTACAACCGATGTCATCGATTTGCCAATATCTCACACCTCCTTCCCAAATGGCTCAACCCCATTCTTTCACCTTAGCCTTTAATGAAATGGGAGATGGACATTGTCGAAAAACTTCCAACTGCTCCAGGACAACGTGCCTACATGCTAGCGGTTACAGACTATTTTATGAACTAGATTGAAGTTGAGGCACTCACAAGTACGTGATCGAGAATTTATCCAAATTGGCTGGAAAAATGTGATGTGTAAGTTTGGAGTTCCAAAATAAATAGTCACCGACAATGGGTTACAATTTATAAGCATTGGGTTTCAAAATTTTTGCTGAACTTCTCCATTCCAATGTATCCCCATGACAACGGTCAAGCCGAATCTTCCAACAAGACCATCATGAAAATGTTAAACAAAAGACTATCTGAAGCCAAGGGAAAATGGGTAGATGAGTTTCCTGAAGTCATTTGGTCCTATCGTACCACCATTCAGACACCAACATGAGAAACTCTCTTCTCATTAGCTTATGGCATGGAAGCGGTCATACCAATAGAAATAGACACTCCAACATTTAGGTATGAATGGACAAATGATGAGCAGAACTAAGTGGAATTGTGTCATGAGTTAGATCTGGCGGACGAATGAAAAGAACGAGCATTGGTTCATACAGCCGCATATAATCCAAAAATTGTCTAACACTTCAACCGACAAGTAAGAACCAGAACCTTCAAACAAGGGAAGTGGGTGCTACAGAGGGTATTCCTAAACCCCAAAGAAGTAGGTCAAGAAAGCTTGCAGAGAAATTGGGAAGGACCATACCTAAGCAAGAAGGTTATTGGACAATGAGCCTACAAGCTGTGCACCCTGAATGATTGAGATATCAACAATAGCTGTAACGCCATTTATCTTCTAAAATATTATTTCTAAGTATTCTAAAACTCTTTTCATTTCTTGTATTTTCATTTTCATTCAAAACTCATAATGACTTAGGCCTCGGAGAGCCAATGGCAGAAATGCCATCGGTGGTCCTAACCTTTCTATGCTTTTAGGATAATCAATGACAAAGTTTTGGGCGGTCCAAACGAAACCAAACAAAGAATTCCACAATTCCATCACAGGATATCTTCATTATCTCCGTAATTATTTTGTAATTTTCTTTTTTAAACTCTTTACCACCATGAGGATCAACACTAACTTAAGCATTAGAAAGCCGATGGCAGAAATGCCATCGGCGATCCTAACTTGTCTTTGCTCTCAGGAGATTCACCAATTAGAAAAATGTATCACTCATGGAAAATCAAAACTTTTCTAATTAGCAGAGATATGGAAAACCTCGAATGTGAGGGATGAAGATCCCGTATAGACACTAAAAATTATTTGGAATCTAGAAGCTGGTCGATAAAGATGGCATCGTAGATTCTATGAAGCCATCTAGATGAAGAATACTGTACGGTTGCCTTCAAGCCGTCTGGACAAGTTTAGTCCTACCATTACCATCATGCCAATCTGAACGAAGACTCGGCTACCTTCGAACTGATATAGCCTTCAAGCCAACCAATAACATTACTTGCTAAATCGGATTAGTCAAACTAATTGAATCCTTTGTAAAAATGCATTTATGAGTCTATATTTTAAATTGGGAAGTAAGTCCGATTTCTACTTGAATATTATGATCTTAAATTTTTGTACTTCGAATAAATTTCTAAAGTTTAATATTTCATCAAGTTTTAGTATGAAACCCCAAAATAATTTAGGCTTGCCCATCATTGGCATTCCTGACTTCCTCGCTGGACGCAATCCCAACTTCGAGCTGCGCTTCTACCTTATTCGGCATACTAAGCATTTGGCACAATTCAACATAATCAACAATCGCTTTGTCCACATCCCAACTAACATGTTTACCTTTCTTATAATCATTTATAAGAAAAGCTCTAGTGGCTATTTCAACTTTCAGCTGGCAATTCTCTAGAGAGTCATCTAGAGAAGCAATCTGGGTCCCATAAGATTTCTTTAAGTTTACAAGCTCCTCCTTCAACATGAGCTTCTTATGAACCATCTTGGCCAGCTCTTCTATCACGTTTCTAGCAACCAAGTCAACATCTTTTTTCCCTACCCTCCAACTTTCAATTTTTCCACGTAATGAAGTATTTGCATCTTGCAATGAGCACACCTTTCTAGCCTATCTAACAGTTTCATTTTTTTGAAAAATGGCACCTTGCGACCCTGGAATCAACGAAATAAGTTCACGTCAACCAATTAGGTTATCCATAATAAGTATATAAAAAATAATATACTTAAAAATCAGAGCCATCGTGTTCTCGACTATCTTTACTAGACCAAGTTGCTCAAAGCGCGTCCGATCTTCATGAAATTATAGACCTTCTCTAAGCACTACCACCCTTGGATTAGAGAATGTGGATAAATTGGAGGAAAATGTTAGCACGATCGAATCATCGTTTGTCGACAATGGCTAAGATGACAGCGTTTGCGGATCGACGCGGATAGAGCCTCAAGTAGCTTGTCTGAATCGAGAGATCATTAGATAAGACTGGAGTGTCAGCTAGCATTGTAAGATGAGAAAACTTCTTAAATTTTTCTTTCACCTTTCTCATTTCCAAAGCGTCAAGCGAAGACACTACCATTCTTGACATGATTTGATCTGCAATCTTACGTTCAATTAAGTTAAGCGAACGATCAAAGGAAGATCACTACCAAGAATTTCCATGCCTCTCGTTATCATGATAATAAAGATTTTATGTCTTTGGAAATCAAAAGGAATACTTCGTAGTTTTGCCGAAGTATGATCCCACAAACAACTAGAAGAAAGAACCTTTAAAAAGAGAATGAACTAGAAGTCCCTTTGATCCTTAGGTCTCGCTAAGATCTTAGAAATTCGCTCTTTCACAAATAAGCCTTTGAATGGCCGTATGTTGATGTGAAGACCTGCAAGAAAGTGAAATAAGAACCTTGAATCAGTAAAGCAAGTTCAGAGTAAGCGATCTACGAAGCTTATCGCGTGACCATACTGAAGGGAAACGGTAATTCCCTTGTCGAATCAAGTGGCCTAATGCGAGAAAATAAGACATTTTTCGACTGTTTTCTCCCAAGGAAAGTCGAGCTATCAATTGATCGATATTTTTCCTTACATTTAAGGAAAATCTTCTTTTCTCACCATTATACTCCCTTATAAAGTAACCGTGTAGTAGTTCTGGCATGCCAAATGAGAAATCGTGTTGCCATTTAGAACTTGGAAAGCCAAGAGTAACTGCTAGGAGTTAGACATGATTTGACTAGGTGCAATATCAAAATATACTAGCACCATCCCAACCATGTGAGGAATTAGAAATTGAAAGTCATCTTTAAATGGCAACTTGTAGAAAAACATCTAGCCTGGGACATTCCATAAAACTCTTTCGTGCGACCGTGGTAAACAAAGTTGAACAGATGTTGGAATACCATAGGCATCTCGAATTATAATCAGGTCATTCTCCATCAACTTGCTCGGTATGTTTTTAGTGAACAAGATATCATTAGTGCTTGGATGGCTATGTTCATAAAAACTATGTCTTGAATATCAACCGTTAGGACCTGGATTTGTCGGATCAATAGTAATGCATGCACTTTCTGGATCGATCGCATAAGATGAGCAAATCCTCGGACCACCAACAAACCTCGCCAATGTTGGTCCTTTTGGACAATCCAAACCAGTATAATTGTCTAGCAAGGAGTTTTCATCTGGATTGCTAGACCTATTTGCACTTCCGATCGGCAAAGGATCGGTCAGAATTCGGTATGGAACATCACAATAATCACTCAAATCCATTTTTCATAAAAAAAACAACTACTCACTAGCAACTTCATCTTTGATAGATCAAACTCTAGAAACACTGAATCAAAATCAATGCAACCACTGAAGAACTTGAAAAAATGTTTGAAGAACACTCAAGAATAAGGCAAGAACTTGAAGAATAAATGAGATAAACTCACCAAAATCCTTAAGACTCCTTGAAGATTACCCAAGTTACTTGAGAAATGAATGATGAAGCTTTAAATAGTTATTATTGGCATGCTAGACGAGTTGGATACATAAGTTCACAAATTTGTTCAAAATCATCAACCAAATGTGTGTACTGAATGGACATATTTATCAGTCGACTAATATTCTCTACAAGACATGTCGTACAGTCTAGACGGATCAATAATTTTTCCATTTGAAGAAGACATATTATTGGCCGACTTATACTCTCTACAAAACACGTTGCACGGTTTAGATGGATCGGTAATTTTTCCATTCGAAGTTGATATATTTATCAGTCGACTAATACTCTCTACAAGATTAAGTAGATGTTATTTGAAAATAGCATGGGTATCTCAATCGAATAGATCTTATCAAATTCATTTCTAACCAACCAGAAAATCTCGTAGAGTCTTCATCTATCATGCTTAGACGGTTATCTCACTGCTATAAATTTAATGGTCAATCGTAAGTTCAGAAGGATAAGAAAAACTACTCTACTCTAAGTTACTTCTTCTTTATTTTGGTCTATCATTTCTATAATCCTTGATAAGCTTTACTGATCTTCGGTTGGCACCACACCGTTGTCCTTTTAAGATCTTTTGCGATCTTTTTTCCTCGTTTTACTTTTTCATAGGATTGCTGGTGGCCTGACCAACTCAATTTTCCCTACTATAGAATCCACCGTCTACAATTTGAATTAGGAAAAAGACTAAACTGACTATTTCCAATTAAATAAGTGTAACCAAATTTGTTCAATGTAGATCATCCTGACTATTTCAAATTGAACAAGAGTAACCAAATCTGTTCAATGTAGAAATAGAAACCAAATTTTGTCTAAAAGACAGTATCACAAATATCTTTTTAAATTTTAAATAAAAAATAGTCTTTAATGATAGCTTAAAAATCCTTATAGCTTTAACTTTAACTGATTTTCCATTGCCCGCATAGATGAATCTTTCAGAATCAATTGATTTTTGGCTGTTGATACAACCCCGCATAGACACGTTTATATAGGAATTACACCGAAATTTATCCACCAATTATGTTTAGGCGTTAAAACTAAGTCGAACTTAGAATAAACTAAAGTGAGAAGTGTACTTTTCTTTACATGTCAAGATGGTATTTAGTTCAGTCCATCTTTATATGTCCTAAATTTTCACAAAAGTAATAATCGGATAATTTATCTTTTTTAGGTTTTTATTGTTTCTTTTAAGCCAAGCCAAATGCAGCTTCCTTATCTGTTAACTTGTCCTTAGAGGTACTTTACAAGTGAGTACTTCTAGTTCTCTCTTGTTTTAAACTTTCTTCTTTTTGCACACAATATGAAATGAGCTCATCATGAGTCTACTTCTTCTTTTGACAGTTGCAATTCACCTTAATTAACTAAATTGTGCAGAAAGAGAAATCAAAACTAAATGCACGAGCAAGTCATCAAACAACTCAAACTTTAATTTCTTTAGTTTTGAAGTAAGACGAGATATATAGATGATACTCTCTTATGTTTTTTAGCCTTATACTTTAGTTAAACCAAGTTCGCCAGAAACGGACTAGTTTTGACCATATCACATTTTGCAAAGTGTTTTCAATTTCTTTAAAAAAATTCTTGACATTAGTTACTATATTGGACACAACGTCCTTGAATGTTGGTTTCGAATTTCACACTTCACGATCATAAGACTTATGCGGTTTAACGATCCCACTTTTTTTAGTCTCATTTTTAATAGCAGATTTTTTATTCGTAAGAGTAGTGAGTTTTTAGTCTTTAATGCAATGTCTAGATCCATGCCACCAAGAATGATACAAATGTTCTCTCTTCAGCCTTTAAACTTTGGTTCAATCAAAGATTGAATTGATGTTGACACATATTACAAAAGTATATGAATTAAATGTAGAGAACTTAAACCTAATTAGTATGTTCACATTGGAATCCATATTGAGCAATCAATAAATTCAAATAATGGTGGGTCCCATCACATAAGACTGGGCACAACATTACCATTTAGTCATTGGACAGAAATATCCAATTGTAAGTAATACTCTTGGTGTAGTAATCAAATATTGACAATAAACCATGTCAAACATGATGAGGCCATTAACTATGTTCTTGTAAGAGAAAAACGTGGCCACTAGCTACATATTTACTATGTGAGCAAGGCCTTTTCGTAAGCGAAAACCCGCTACCGGGATATGGAGAAACTCGATATATCCCTCGTTACGGCTTCCAGAAAGTTGATGCCCTACTTACAAGGTTGGCATACATGTACTAACCAACTTCCTGCATAAACAAGTGCACTAGAAGCTTGATGCCTTGGGGAGATTGATGAAGTAGGCTATGGAGCTCAGTGAGTATAATATTTTTTTAAAAGTAAAAACCTCTATCATGGGTCAAGCCATTGCTAACTTTGTGGCAGAATTTCCCAACATCCCTGAAAAGGGAGAAATTATGGAACTCGTGGAGTCCTCATCTAGAGAGACAGGTTCCAAAGCGTACATGGTTATCCTTAGCCCAGAATGTCGTAAACTTAACTGCGTAGTAAGGTTTGATTTCAAGGCCACCAATAATATGGAAGAGTATGAAGCTCTCATAGCCAGCCTTAAATTGGCAAATGAGATACAAAGACTAATTTTTTTTTGTTACAACAATTGTTAGCCACTAGTTAGCCAAGTCACTTGCAGCTTTACCGTAAGGGATATAAGGGTACGATCATATACCTCAAACTAGTCATGGACATTCTCTCATTCTTCAAAAGTTTGAACTAGCGCAAATCTCACACATGGAATATGCGCATGCTAACGCTCTATCTGAATTGCTGATGCTAGTGCCCATTGAGCACATTCCTAGACCCTTTAATGCTAATAGGGAATAAGTGATATGGATAGAAGGGACACCTTTGTGGGTGCAGTCTATAATAGTTTTCCTCAAGGACGAAGTCCAACCTGATGACAAGGAAGAAGCCCAAAAACTTAAAAGAAGGGCTACACATTTCATTTTTCAAGATGATGTGCTCTCCAAGATAGGTCCTAAGGAGATACTGAACTACATTGAAAAAAGATCCGATCTAATTTGTACAAAAATGCGATAAATACCAATGATTTTCTACCATTCAAAGGCAACCTCCTCAAGAGATAATAGAGGTATCTAGCCCTTGGTCATTCACCAAATTGATAATTAACCTCATAGGCTCATTACCTAAAGGAAAAGGTAATGCAAGTTTCGCTATCGTCGTCATTGACTACTTCACTAAATGGGTGGAAGCTGAGCCTCTAGTTAAGTTACAGAAGCTAATACTTCCAAATTCTTGTGACAGAATATCATATATAGGTTTTGTAGCCCTAATTCTATCGTATCAAATGGATAACAATTTGACAACAAGAAGGTCATGAACCTATGTAAAAGACTTGGGGATCAAGAAACACTTCTTTGCGCCTCATCACTCCCAAGCTAATGGTCAGATAAAGGTTGTCAACAAGACAATTAAGCACACCTTCAAGAGGAAGCTTGATGCTTCAAAGGAAGTTTAGGTTGATGAACTATCCTAGGTGTTGTGGGTAACCTAGACCACTAGCCGAACTGCCACAAAGGAAACCCCATTCTCCATTACTTATGGTACCGAGGCCGTACCTAGTGGAGGTTGGACTACCTTCTCCATTATGCAGGAAAGCTTGTGTGCCTTAGAGAAGAGTTGGATTCCAAAGGGATCCACCTCCTTATTTCTCAAAGATGTACATCACATTCCTCCTGTGATGAAGCTGAATGTCATGAGAGAAGCCCTACATGGATGAACCATCCACCATGCAGGGAAGCGTTGACGCCTTGGAGAAGAGTTAGATCACAAAGGAGACCACCTCCTTATTTTTCGAAGGCGTACATCACATGCCTCTTATGATGAAGTTGAACATTGCGAGAGAAGCTCCTGCTCGAATGAACTATTCACCATGTAAGGAAGTGTGAGCACCTCGAAAAAGAGTTGGATCCTAAAAGGGACCATTTCCTGATTTCTCCCAAGAGTACATCACATGCCTCCCATGACGAAGTTGAATGTCATGGGAGAATCCCCTACATGAATCAACCATCCGCCATACAGGGAAACGTGGACGCTTCAGAGAAGAGTTGGATTCTAAACAGGACCACCTTTTAATTCTTCAAGGCAAATATCACATGCCTCTTATGACAAAGCTAAACATCATGAGAGATGTTCCTGCATAGATGAACCATTGAACATGCAAAAAAGAGTGGGTGCCTTGAAAAAGAGTTGGATTCCAAATAGGACAACCTCCTGATTTTTCGAAGCATACATCACATGCTTCCCATGATGAAGTTGAATGTCACGGGAAAAGACTTTGCATGGATGAACCATCCGTATATAGGGAAGCATCGACGACTCAGAGTAAATTTGTATCCCAAAAGGGATCACCCCTAATCTTGCGAGACGTACATCACGGCTTCCCATGATGAAGTTGAACATCACAGAAGAAGTCCCTGCATGGATGAGCCATCTACCCTACATGGAAGCTCCTAAAAAATCAAAGTTAACACAAGTTGTTGAGCTTTGGGATGACAATCCAAGTTTTGAATAATTTAAAATGGAGGTTCATTTATGTTTTGTAGATTATTGGGTCTGCCTTAGACTAATGTGGAAGTTTAGCTATGCCCTCATATTCGAAGCATCAGTTTTGTTAGTTACAATATTAAAGTAGTACGATGCGTAGTATATGAAGCAAAAGTATAAAAAGACACGAATATATAGCAAAAGAAATTTCATTCGTAGATAATAAATGTGGCATTACAAAGACCTTAGCCAAATTTCAAATAAAAAAATATCTAAGTTGGAGAAATTGGGTTCTAGATATTTGCATTTGAAGCTTCGGTTACAGAAGCCTCCATAACATAAACTTCACAGTTGAGGTTCTCACCTGATCAGCCTTTTCATGTTTGACCTCATTCACTTCATCCGCAATAGTCTAAGGCTCTTTACTTTTCTAGAAATTCTGACCTCAAATCAGTAGTGTCAAAGGTCAGATAGAGCTCATCTATATGATCCATGACCTCAAGATGGGCAAAGCAGTGCCAATAAGTGTCGAATCGCTGACACTGGCAGATTGACTACCTATACTTTCACCACGTAATCACTGGCAGATTGACTATCCTTTCTCGTCTCTTCTACCTCCTTAGTAAGGCTAGTTATTTGAGTACCCAACTTCCCAACTTGCTGCTTCATTACAATATTTTCCTTATTAGCAATATCCAAAGCTTCAACGTTTATTTTTTGGTGGTTGTCAAATGTTTCCACCCTTTTTGTCAAGCTGGCCACCTCGCTCTAGGACAAGTGGACCTATTTCTTCAAATTTTTAATTTCTTCTAAGGTAGATTCTAGCTTCATAGACTCCTTAGCCCGTTGACGCTTTAGAGTGTCTACATCGACCTTCACTTTTTGGGCCTCTTCATTGCCCTTTGCCGATTCTTCGATAGAATCTCTATTCTGCCTCTGAAATATCCCTTTGCAAAGCCCTAGTAGTTTGACTCATCAAGGTATCCGTTAAATCTACTGCATCATTGTGGCCACATAATTGTGCCACCTTTCCATCAGAATTTGTAATAAATGGCAGTGGTTGCTTGGACTTTGGGCGGCAACATTGACAAAATTTCAGGAATTAATTCATCATCATGTCCCATTAGGAAGTTTTTTGTTTTACCTGGAGTGGCAAATGAAGCCTCAGCAACAATGGCTTTTCCATTATAAACCAGGGCCTAGCCGCACTCCTTCATATTATTTTTTAGAAGCACTTTCTGCCCCCCTCTGGCAGCAGTGATAGAAATAGGCATGAGCTTCGGAAGAGGAAGTGGTAGATAGCCCACTGAGGTATCTGAACCTCCAGAGGTGGCAAATGAAAAAATGGACACTTTTCTCTTCTTCGAGGGGGTCTCCTACTCCTTTCTCTTATCCATAGCAGAAGCCCTCTCTTTAACTCGCTTCTCGAAGTGATCCTTGCTGATCCTATCTGGATTATCTTTGATGTGCTTTGCAATGCTATAAGTGAGCTTAAGTCCTTTGGACTTTGACGTAGAAGTAGCACTTAAAATAGAGGCCATATCCAAGCCCGTATACTTCTTCTTTGCAAAATTCTCTGAAAAACAAAATACGTCGGCAACTTCACAAGTGTGTAATAACCTCTAAGGGCTTCGAAATGTACCTTTTGAAGCCATTAAGCTAAATTCAATAAAAAGTCTTCAGTGGATGATGAGGAGGTCGAAGTGGCGTGAAGTTGAAAGCTATCTGTAAATGTCCTTGACTATATGCCACTCAGCCTCGGATAATTTGAATCGATCAGTTGAACCTACAAATTGAGATAGTTAGAATATAATAAATAGATCAAAACACAAGTACAATGGTAAAACACTCGCAAGCTTCAGAATAATAGGTTGGCATGACGAGGGCTAGGACTTTATCACCCTCACAGATGTGCCACTTTCCCTTGCCCCAAAAACAGGATTCATTCTATCCCTTAATTGATAAAGGGAGACCTACCACAAATGGTATATGACCCCCTATGTGGTTATATAATACTAGCCCTTCGAGGACCCTTCGACCAAAATCCTTGGCTGGAAAATAGTTTGAAAAATACAAAGGGGCACGTCCTCGTCCAGAGAAGTTTCCTTCCAAAGGAAGTACTTTCAAACTAGTTGGCTCCAGGCATTTGGAGAAATTTGGATAGGTGCTAACCTATAGAGCCTCAGAACTGCTCTATAGAAAGGGTGAAGAGGTAGGCACATCTTCATCTTTAAAAAGGTATTCCATGATGGCTACTTAATCCTGCTTCGAAAAATAGGCACTCTCCTCATATTTAGGTACTAGGAGCTCTATGGTATCAGGCATACAATACTTATCCCTAATTTCTTCCAAATCTGCTGTGGCCATGACGATGGAATTTTAGAAGTCGCCTAATCCACCTCGTAACTTATGTTGACATAAGGCTGATTTCATATTTCATGTTTTGATTATAACAAAAACGACTGATATTGTTTCTAATAATTGATTTTGACCGATGATAGTTCAATGTTAAAATCAATCAAACATTGCATAAATCAACACATTATAAATCGGACTCAAAATGAAGATCAAAGGGAAAGTTAACTATTTAAGTCAAATCATTCGAGACGAGAGCTCAAAAGACCAACGTCAAGAAAAAAGCAAGATCAAGACGAAAAGTCCAAGAGGCAAACTTCGAAGTAAGATCAAAGACTAGACTTCTTAGTTCAAATATAAAGGTACTAATACTTTGATATTTAGTAATGAATGATAAAATCTCAAAAATCGTTTTATGCACGAAAAGATTATTTCATATAATGACTAGAAGAGAGATTTCTTGTGAAATATATTTGTAAAAAATCTCTTTTGAGCTTACATTTTTACATTCATTTCATTTATTTTTTCGTAACAAAAACTTTGATTGTTGAATCAAACTTCTTAAATCATTTCTCTCATCAAATTTTTTCATTTCTTTTGTACTTAATTTATATATATCAATCCTAAAGTAGAGATACATTTTTGAAAAAGATTTTTGCACTTACATTCATAAACGTTTCTACTTCTTCATATTGAAAACTTTGATTGATTGAATCAAACTTGTAAAATCATCATATTCATCAAAGTTGCTAATTTCTCTCTTATTATTTAACTTATTACAATTATTCATTAAGAAGACTTTGGGAAGAATTTTGAACATATATTGCATTTATTTCTTCTTCACCTTCTCATTAAAACATTTTGATTGATTGAATATAATTTTTGATTATCATATTGATCAAAGTTTTCCATCTAACACTTGAGTTATATTTATTACTATTCATTGAAGTGTTAGTCTATGTTAGTACTTAATATGTTTGTATTAGTTATCAAAAGAGGTATTCCATTGTAAAATCACTTTGATAAAGTATGGATTGTGTTAAAATCCCTTAAAGATTAACATTATATAAGGATCGATGTTCCTCGTTGTAGTCGCCGTGTGGGTCATATAGAGGTCTTGTGAAAGCTCGATATTGGGTCGTGTTGAGGTCCGTAAAGCTCAACGTTGTATAAGGATTGGTACTCCTTATTTGTAAGTCACCGAAAGCGTTGTGAAGGGTTGGATTACACCATAAGTCAATCAACATAGTGAAAAGGCATTGCTCGTGCCGGAGAGTTTGGTAACGGAGGACGTAGATCATTGTTTTGGATTGAACATCCACAATTATATTGTTGGCATCATCTCTCCCTTTTACCTATCGATTTTATATTTGTACTTATAATTTGAATTAATCTATTTAGTCTTTACTTGCTTGAATTTAGATTAATTCTTCGAAAAAGTTTTAAAAATCAATTCATCCCCTTCNCCTTATTTGTAAGTCACCGAAAGCGTTGTGAAGGGTTGGATTACACCATAAGTCAATCAACATAGTGAAAAGGCATTGCTCGTGCCGGAGAGTTTGGTAACGGAGGACGTAGATCATTGTTTTAGATTGAACATCCACAATTATATTGTTGGCATCATCTCTCCCTTTTACCTATCGATTTTATATTTGTACTTATAATTTGAATTAATCTATTTAGTCTTTACTTGCTTGAATTTAGATTAATTCTTCGAAAAAGTTTTAAAAATCAATTCATCCCCTTCTTGATTAGTTATTCTTGGGTTATAAATTTATGGGTCCCACACTCATAGTTTCTGTACCTTGATCAATCTTAGTGGCTTAGACCAGGTCTTCGGTGTGGTTAAGGTCAAATCCATCTCCGAAGCTATATCTCTAATGTTGACCCGTCCATCACTAGAAACAAAACCAAATGTAGAAGTCATGACTCGAATGAGTTGTATAAAGTAAAGAACAAAATGTAGAAAGAAGAGGATCAGTTTGATGAAGTTACCTAGAAGATCGAAGAAGAGGTAGCTAGAAGTTCAAGCAAGTCGTCAGAGTATGGAAATTGCCGGAAAGCTCTAAGATTGCAAGGGTATAAATGTTTTTGCAAAGTAAAATGCTAGAATGAATGAAGGTTTAGCTTATATAGGTGAGGTCTGTCAACCTTAGCCATTCGATTTTGATCTGAAGCATCCTAAACGTTCATTAGTTTATTGAATCAAAACCATCCATTTCAAAAGATGCTTCGTATTTAATGATCTAGATCAAAGTGTGCACCTCACGCATGCGCAAAGACACGCCATCTTGAAATACTATAACAACTACCATCATTACCTATTTAATAGGGGACATGTACGTGTATGGAAAGTTGAACATCTTCACCTGTCTTTTCTTGGAAACATGTAGACATCAAATCATTGGCACCATTTAAAAAAACACCCCTTCAAATTAAACAACACTTCAAAGCTTCAGTTCTTCAACAAAACATTTAGCAATTTCTTCAAGGATTCAGCTCTTCAACAAAAAATCATCAATTTCTTTAGAGATTCAGCTCTTCGACAAATAAGCAATTTCTTAAGTAGAGCTTTAGCACTTTAGAGCTTCAAATCGTCAATGAAAATTTGCATACGTTTAAGGTCATGCTTCTTTAAACTCCAACTTTGATATCAATATCTACACTAGACTTGGGGGACTATTGTGCTGTGTCGAAAAAATCTAACCATGGCAAGAAAATGTTTGTTCCAACAAAAAACACTTCATATAAAAAGAAGTCCCGCATAAAAATGTCGAAAAAATCTAACCACGGAAAGAAAATGTTCGTTCCAACCAAAAACACTTTATACAAAAAAAGTACCGCATAATGTGAATAATAATACATAGATTTGGAGAACTATTGTTACGTATTGCAATCGAGGTCCTAGATGAAGCATATGTGACATCCCACGTGGAGCTTAATCAATTACGATGCCCCATACAACAAATGGCATTAATGTTTGACCAAAGAAAGACTGTTGATCGAAGCTCTCTTGGTACCGAAGCTCAATACAGAAGTAAAGTAGTAAAATGAAGGTAAAATATTTATTACTCTGATGCCCCCTTAATACAAAAGCGATAGCAATGCAAACACTCAATCTAAAGCCCACATTTGAAATGATGACCTACTTCATCCAAAAGATCTCATGTAGATAAAATCCTATTCGAATGATTGATATGACCTGTGTAATGAGAAATATGTCAAATCTTGTCAACCTAGATCATAGGGTGGCTGCTTTTTTAAGTGCATTATATGTGTTACAGGCTAGTGAGGTTAGATTGACACCTATGATAGGATGCTTCAGCCAAGGAGATGAAGCCACATGATTTTTCATCCAATGGATTCCACTTCATTGTAACACTATAAATACTTCTTGTACCATTTTGAAGGGGGAAACGTAAATACACACACTCAAGATTATCAATTCTCTCTCAAGCTTTTATATATTCAATATTCTTCTTTACTCGCTTTTTTAAGTGGTATTGTTCACACCCAGTGCCTGAACATTTTGATTGGCTCACATCCAAAGAATATCCCTCTACGTATATTAGTTACTAGCCAGTTGTTCCTCCAAGTGGATGTGAGTGGGGCTCAAGATTCCGTTGACTATTTTTTGAGTTCATAAAACCTATTGATTGCCATTTTTAATTCAAAGACTTGAGTAATTTTAATCAATTCTTGT
>CAIGRH010167561.1:0-11125 GCA_903798295.1 Fraxinus nigra | reverse complement strand
TTACACCACACCCAACCACCACCTTACCACAGATCCACCGCCACACCCACACCACACCACCACCGCACACCACCACCAACACCATTTACACAGCCACACTTCGCGGTAGAAAGAAAATGGAAAAGGGGAGGAGAGAGAGGGTGTAGCATCAGCACCGCCACCACCACTCACAACAGCGATGTTCATTGACGGGGATAGCTTCAGGTCCTGCCAGTCCGCGCAACAGCATTGTACGACAAGGTGAAACAAAACACCATTACGACGAACGAGATCAATATCAGTTTAATCCTCATCGCCCCCAACAATCTAAATTAATTAATTAACCGAACATCAGAAATCCAATATTAAATCTTAAGAAAACTATTGAATTAGAGAATTGATAAGGGAATCATCAGATAGGAGCGAAAGACTATTAAATACTTATAATCACATAAAATCATGTGAACTATGCTTCTAATCATCATATGATCCCCATTTTCATTCAACTTTTATTCACGAAAGATAAAAATTATTTTCGAAAGAATAAAATTGTGCTTTGAAGAGCGCCATTTCAATAATAAAAAAAACACCTTTTTGAAATCGATTTAAAACAAAAAGACCTACCAATCAAGCAATAAGAACAACTCTAATAATCAAGCTTATATGGCCTCATAGAGAAGATTAGATTGATCCACAAATTGTGTTTCAGACATATGCTTGTCAAAATAAAAAGTATAATCATCGACCAATACTTGAAAATAAACATCAAAAAATGCACAAAAGAGAGAAGATGGTGAGACGAAAGGAGGAAGAAAATTCTAGGGTTTGCATATGCACGGCAGGAAAATTAATTAGGGTTGGGATGAAAATTGATTAGGGATTGGAATAAAAGTTGTATAATTAATATTTAATATTTAAAAATAAAATATCTGATTTTTGAAAAGTAAAACCTTAAATCTGAAATTTGAAATTGAAACTTGAAAACTCTTCTTTTGTGTAATTTTCACTTAAAATTTAGGCTGTTCGGAAATTGACAAACCCAACAACTGTATTCAACATGGACCTTACCCAATTATAACAGGCCAGTTTAACCTTCTAGTTGACATTTGACANGAGAGAGAGAAGGATGAGGAAAATTGGAATGAAATTGATTAGGGTTTTGGATTAAAATTGTACCATTAATATTTAATATTTAAAATAAAATATCTGATTTTTGAAAAGTAAAACCTTAAATCTGAAATTTGAAATTGAAACTTGAAAACTCTTCTTTTGTGTAATTTTCACTTAAAATTTAGGCTGTTCGGAAATTGACAAACCCAACAACTGTATTCAACATGGACCTTACCCAATTATAACAGGCCAGTTTAACCTTCTAGTTGACATTTGACACTAATAGCACTAAAGCGATGTTATTAACATTGTCAACACTTCCTAGACTCACGAAAACGTGTCCCCCTTCACAATGCTTTAGTTACTTGTATATATATGCTTTCTTTAGTTTATCATCGAAATTGTTACTTCCAAGAGTAGTATACCATAATAAGACAATCCTTTAAGGACCCGTTTGTTTCTATTATTTTAACAGAAGAATGGATTTTTGACTCTTTTTTCTGAACGAATGGGTCTCACTATGAGACAAACTGGTCAACAAAAGCGGCTGCTTCCCATTGCAACTGTACAAATTTTCATTAAAATTGTAAACAAAGAGTGGCTAAATGTGTGAATTTATTGATATATGAGTGATTACGGCATCATTCGACATGAGTGATTAATGTATCACTCGATCTTTCTTCGATAAACTCGAATGCCCATCATTCTCGTCAAGTAGTTTGGCATTCTGTAGACTGATGGCATTCTCACCTTCAATAACTGGTGGTACAACATCATCAATATGCAATTCATTAGAAATGCTATTATATGACAATAATACAATTTACTATGTTATGAGAGTTATAAAAAGGAAATGAATACAAGTAAAAGACACACTGCTCCAAGATTTTTCACTATGGAGAAAAGAATTAGTGTAGAATATGATTAACCTCTGTATTCCAATACTTGGCTAATGCAATGCAACTTCTAGCAAACAAGGAATAAAATGGAAGTGTTGATTTAGCAATGCATTCCATTCTAAACAAATTGAAACAGTGAAAATGGAAACTAAAACAATAAAATGAATTGAATAAATGCTACGAGTTAGCAGAACACTAGAATCAATCTAATGCATCAATTCCTAGTATATTTAGGTAAAGTATAACCTATAAACCATCAATTGAACATACAACAAAGCAAAACTGAACTCCCTATCTCGCCATCAAAATTGATTACATCTTGCTAGACACCTGCAGGAATCGTATGAGAAACTGGATATCGTCGCTCAGTTATTGATGATATTGATGGTTTGATTGGTTGATCAAATCCTGAATCAATGATGGAGTTAGTGACACCATCAGTTTCCTCTTCTTTCGATTTTCCTTCGTCGAAATGGGATACGATTTCATCCTCCACATCTTCTTCAGACAAATAATCGAAGAAATCCTCCCCAGAATCAAAGCTACAATAATCTTGAAATGAGCTACTACTTAATTCATCCTCACTTTCATACACTACCAAAATAGATTCAATCTCATTCAAATCTTCAACCTCCTCAAATTCTTCAGCCTCATCCTCGTCGTCGACCAAACCTTCTAAAAACGGATGATTCAACAACATTTCTGCAGTCAATCTAAACATTGGTTTCCTCACAAAGCAACCCTTAAGAAAATTTCTTGCCTCCTTAGATATCTCACTCGGAATTTTTGGCAATTCGTGCCCGTCTTTAATCTTACAAAGAATATCCTCCGCATTTGATTCATTTTCCCCATCCCAAGGAGGTTTCCCAGTTAACATCTCAAGAACAATACACCCAAATGCCCAAATATCAGAGGGAAACTCTTGCACATTATCCACTACAGCCTCCGGAGCTAAATACCGCGGAGTACCCCTCCAATAAGGCTCCAGTTTCCTCTTCTTGTTCCCCTGCGCCCTCTTCGCCAACCCAAAATCGCCGATTTTTGCCCTAAACTCAGAAACCCTGGTTCTTCGACCACTATGAACAAGTAAAATATTATCGGGTTTTATGTCACAATGAACATAACCAATGCCATGAATATGATTTAACCCTTGAAGTATAGACCTCGCATATACCCTAACTTCGGATTCAGACAATCCCTTGCCACCCAATTTCTTGATTCTATCCGCTAATGTTCCACCAGAACCATACTCTAAAAGCAGATTATACGCCATGACACCATTCTCCCCCATTGTTGTCTCTTCACCAAAACACCTAATTATATCAGGGCATCCCTTGACATTGCTCAAAACCTCCCTCTCCTTCTGAATTGAACCAGAAACCGAAACCTCAGCCGATTTTACAGCCATCACAGACGGCAAACATCTGTATTTTGATTTAGGATTCTTCAAAGTAGCCAAATAAACACGCCCAAAACCCCCTTTTCCTATCATTGCACCCCTAAACCATGCAACCCCATCTCCATATATAGGCTCAACCTTTTCTTGAAACATTGTATCTATTTCTCGAATTTCCTTGAAATTCGATCAATAACAAAACCTCACAATTTCTCACTTTTTGACAAGAAAGGGGAACAAAACAACCCTATTAGCAAACTTGAGTTTTTTCTTCTATCTCTGGGGCTCTTTAGGAATTATTTACTTTAGGGCTGAGATAAATAACAATCTAGGTGGGGTGGCGTAGTGTGGGGTGGGATGGAAATACAACGCAAAAAGGAGTTCATAAGTAGAAAAATCTTATAACAGGAATAACGGTCACGTCTGATTTCTTTGGGGCAACAATTGACATGTTGGAATAGTCAGAGACTCAAAGCTGTCATACGAAGACTGCTATTACAAGTCAGAATCGGAATGCATTTCCATATATCAACAAGGAATGCAAAGAATCGTCAATCAACAATTAAAACTTACTTTTCACTTATAAGCTAATTAGCCAAACGTTCACTGTCTTAGCTACCCATGGTTGGTGTCCTCTTATAAAAGTCAAATGTTGGAAAGGTTTTAGATTTATGAACCTTAGTAGTTAGGTAGGTAAGTTGATTGGTTTTGAAGGTTAAACTATTGTAAATGTTGAAGACCATTCAAATAAATATTCATTTGTTGAGATTATAAGTTAGTGAGTCGCATGAAACGTATCGTTAAAAAGTGGATAAATGATATATTTGTAAATAAAGTTCGTCTGGCAAGCTTTTTAAATCATGGGTTTCATCAATTTTAAATTTTTAGACGATAAAGTTCAATTTAATTGCATTAGTCAAGAGAGAAAGTTAGTAAAAATGAAAATGCTTAGAATTTTTATATGGGATGATAGGGAATGAATCCCTTATTTTGTTTTTACGCTAATTGAATGGGGTGGATGAGAAATTTGGGCACATGCAGATGATGTTCTGTAATCCAGATCATGTACATGTTGACGGCGGATTATTAATAATAGCAAATTTTGGTTTTTAAATAAAGCCTATAATTTATAAACAAGTGGTGGGTTCAAGGAAAATGATGGCAAAAGGCACTGAAATGTGGACAAGAATAGATTTCACATAGGGGAATTTACAAAAATGGCTAATTTCATGATTGTCAATTAAAAAGTGTTTAATTTTGATAACTTTTGTAAAAATGGCCAAATTTAGTATTAAATTATCTCAATGTCATGAATTTTGAGAAAAATAAATAGATTTCATGAAAAGCTAGATATTTTAAAAGTTGTTATCGATATTTGAACCATATTTATCAAGATGGTACATTTATCTAGAACGAGATTTCATTCCAAACTTGAGAGTTCTACATTTCATAAAGTTCTTGACATTTAAAATGTAATTCTCAATATTTTATACATGTGTCAATAAGAAATATAACATTTATTGTGATTTGATATGTGTACTTTTGAAATAAGTAGGGTGGTAGATTATGTGTCAAAATTTTATTGGCCTACAAAATATTTAATTGTATGCACATTTTTATCTTTAGTGAAATTATAAATTATTAACAATTGTATTTTGGTCTGAGTATTACAAAATGGATATTGAACAAATTTTGAATATTTTTACAAATGACCATGTTAAAATGGACATTTCTTGTAGTTTCCTCTTTCACGTATTAGCACGCAATATTACATATTTTTTCTCAGTACTAACAATCCACTATACCAAACATACTAACAATGCAATATTACATATATATAAGTCCCATCTCTTGAAGTGACATGAGACTCAATTTAATCAGCTGGCAAACATATGTAAAGGTGCAAACAAGGATTTTTAACATATATTCTAGCTCGATTAAAAATTCAATATCTATGCATGTAGCATGTCTCCATGAATCATATCTAACTCCAGCTAGTAACTCTTAAAGTTCTACTTTGTTCCTTCACAAAAGTTTGGAAACGTTTTTGATTAATTTGTTTCCTGGTAGAAGCCCAAAAAGGCGAAGCAAAAAACGAGAATCTTCAAGTTTCACCAATGGCACAAGGAATGCAAGGAGGACTTTTTGATTGGTCTTGAGGCGTAATTTTTTGTAAACAGTGGTCATGAAATGCATGTCCGCAGGGAAGAACAGCAACGGCCGGAGAGACAGCAGGCTGATGTATTGGACCTTCTGGTGTGAATGAGAGATCCCTCTTGCATAATAGGCAATTTTGTCCTGTTGGCTTAGGAGGTTCCTCCAAACCTGCAAACGTATTTTAACAGTCAGTTACTGGACTAAAATTGTCATTATAGCGACCCATTAAAAAAATAAATTCTGCCAGTTTAGCATAACATAGATCATGTGCGTTTCTCGTCAACTTAGCTAGCATAAAAAAGGGGAAGTAAATGAAGTCTATCCGACTATCAGCTCACTTATCTAGAACCTCACATAATATTATGTAAATTGACAATCAAACTGCACGGAAGTTAATATACTTGCAACCACAAAGGTTTTCTAAAGTACGCTAATGAGTAATGACATGTATAAGAAAGAGTGGGACATATTACACCAAAAAAGAAGATAGTCTCAAAGAACTTTACTGCGACCAAGCCACTATCAAGATAGGAGCAAAACAACAACCCTAATAAAGTGTGCTGGAATTTGAAAATAACAAAATTACATGATAAGCTTATGGAGGACAGTGTCCAAGTCACAGCAACTACACAAATTTTTAAAATAACAAAACTACCCAGATCAATTATGTCAAAAAGTGATTCCAAGTGAAAGGGATAATTCAGATACCTTGCCATTTTATATGAAGAGGAGCAGCAGGAACAGGTGGTGGAATATACTTCAGTTGGTAAGATCCAGAATGATGTTTAACAGGCTGAGGAACTATCTTCCTGCGTTGAACTAATGGAGCAGCTGGAGAATTTTCAGTTGCTCTTCTTTTAAGAGATGGCCGACAGAGAACATTAGAAGCCTGATTTTGGAAATCTACTTTTGCAACTGGAATAACAGGACCTGTAAAGTACCAAAACTTACGGCCATCATCACGGGATGCTGCTCCTAAGAATTATTAAATGCATATCAAAAGTAGAAGCATAATAAATACCTTCAGCATAATCAGCTTTAGGAAATTCCTTAGACAGCTGAGTTGGCAAATGGGATTGTCCTAGATAACATAAAGAAATGATTAATTACAGACGAACTAAAATCATCTTGTCATGAAATATGAAGCATAGTAAAATTTATCTAATATCAGTAAGGATTTTCATTGCAAGTACCTGCAGTAACTGAGAGTCCACGCGGATTAACATGAGCAGGGAAAGGGCCTTGAGGAGGGACTGGTAAAAATTAAAAGTGATCTCAGTCACATAAAGTCGGGATATTGCAACACATCCAAGATCAATAAATATAGCACGGGCAAGAAGTAGAAGGCAAATACCCATGGCAATTGGATGTCCAACAGGCATTTGAGGATAATGAAGCAGTTGACAATTTTGAATCTGATGCAGGTCACCTGAAAAATATTACCAAATACTATGTGAAAATTGAAACCAGAGCAAAGGCAACATACTCTTTGCCTGGGTTCTGCCCTATTGCCCTTGCTTTTTCATATGTACAAGAGAATTCTGGCACTTCAACATTTTATCACCATTATAGTACATTTGTAACCAGGTGGATGAGACACCATAACTTGTGTTCCTGATAGCTCTTCAATAGAGGTTACCGCTTGCATATGCCAGATAAATTCTTTGGACGCAGAATATTTTGTCCCAGTCATAGATTTATGTTCTTCCTTTTCAAGGGAAAAAACCATTGCCACATGTGAATTTCTTGTTAATTGAGGGATACACACCTTCAGCAGCTCGAGCAGCAGCCAAATCATTGGGTAGAATGCCTAGCCTCTTAGGGAATGGACCCCCTGCAGCAGATTGTAAAGTGCTACTTCCTGAACATTGGAACCCACTTCTCTCAGGAATCATACCATACCCACGGGCTTGGACAGAACAATCATTATGACAAGAAGGTAGTTGACCTGAGGAAAGTAGCCAACAAAAAATTGCATCAAGTTATGTATTCATTGTCCTGAGGTAGTAAATATATTAGTTACTCGTCAACTCAACAAAACTGGATAGCTACTTGTAGAAGACCTTTAAAGACTGGGACTGTGGCTCTATTTATAAAACATCAAAGTCTTATTGGGGTCTACAACATGAATCCGTCCTATCCATCGCCACATTACTCTGGTTATATAGACCTTTTCAATGGACCGAAAAGGAAGTTAAAATCACTGGTACCCAGCTTTTGTAGTGCAATAATGATATTGATCGACACAAATGGAAGATACAAATAAGGTATATGCCTTACCAATTGGTTGAACACTAATTGGAAAGGGATTGACAACTCCTGTCCCCCTTCCTTCTGAAAGTGCAATCATATTTCCTGCAAATAAAACAAGACAGTTCAGAGAAGAAACTACTTGCTAACGGAAATTAACAAGTTCACAGTTGGCATTTGTTGATTTATGGCATAAAAATGTTTTCCATCCCTTACTGACTAAAATTTTATTAGTGATAGTGGCCTTGATCAACTCTCGTACAAATAAAATAAGGTAGAAGACCTTACCAACTGGTTGAGCCCTTGTGGGAAAAGGACCACTGTCAACAACATGACCTTCTGAAAGTGGCACCAAGTTTCCTGCAAAGTTCAAAAGAAGACATTTTGTTGAAATTGTGAATAAGAGACATACAATAATCCAACTCTCTACACAACAAAGACACAGAAAAATAAAATAATTTCAGTATGTCATTTCAATGCCCCTTTGGTATCTCGAATCTCTTTTCCTGGACAGAGACAAGTGACTCCATGGATTAAGGTTATAACTTCACAGTTTGTTGTGAAATAATAGGGGTAAATTAGGGCTGGGATTTCCATCATTTCATGTGGTATGGTTATGGGTCCCCAATCTTTAAAGGAGGTTTTTGGTTCCCAACCTATTTAAATTGGTCAATCTGGTTTCCCAAGTGATTGAAAACATAAATGTAAATGTAAAAATTGAACGCGACTTTCACATCACTTGTAGCTAGAGGGAAAAATTGTCAAACCACTTGCATTTGTCTCCAATTCAACTTAAAGTTGCATGCAGTTTTAACGTCTAAATTGACAATTTTCTTCATGTGGGGACCCCCAAATTTACAGATTCAAATAGGTTGCGAAGCCCAGCCCTAATTTACCCAAATATTAGCATGTAGAGCCTCCAAAATGTTCCAAGGAAATATGCAGAAATTACCAAAATGGTATAGATGTATAAAATTGGGCGCAACATTGGAACACTTGAGCCCAGAGTGGATTTCAAACTCAGTATAAAAGATGCAGAATCACTGCTGATCTTGAGTTGTTTTCTCATTAAAGAGCGGGTACGAAAATCTTCAGATTGTTTAAAGCTGGTCCCAATCTTTTCCTTATCATTTATGTACATTAGTAATATTTGAACATTTACAAAGTGTAGTAGGCCAACATGACTGTGCACTTAATTGTTTGATGAAAGTGAAAAAAAATCCAGTATCTCAACTAGCAAATAAGTAGGAACAAGAACTACTTCCCTGCCCATCTTTAGCTATGAACCTCAGCATTATAGATATACGAAGATAGGAGGTCAGTACACAGACAATATTGACCCCAAAAATTGCGAAGTAATGAGTTCAATATCAAATTGTGGAATTGAAAAGCAAGCTTAGGCATGACTGACCTAATTTAGCGTGCCTGATGGAGCTTCCTTGATTCCGGAGACGATGGAAATTCAGGAAAGACTCTGATGAGACTCTCGTGGAACTTTCCATATAGCAATTCTGTTGCTGGTGTGGTGTTAATTGATTCGGAAACAAGGTAGGCACAGCTGATTCTGACACTATTGCAGACCGCCTAGTACATTCAGGATGGGAAATGAAAGTGCTACCAAAAGGCATCAAGGATGGAGCCATATCAACTTGAAAATCCAAATCTCTAGCGCTGTTTACAGAATGATTAGGATGTTTATCAGCTTGTATAGACAGAAAAGTATGGAGTGAGAGTGACTTTGGCCAGGTGTTGTGCCCTCGATCGATGCCGACATCATTACAAGTGAAGATCTGGCCACTATTGCATGATGAACCTGACAATCCCCCAGCACTATTTTGGAAGCTTGTAGTTCTACCAGCAAATTCTGTACGAATCAGAGGGTTTCTTGTAGTTTGTCTAGCATGACAGTTGTAATTGGAAGAATCAACTTCGTCCAATTTATTGGCAATCTCCCGGGTACTAAATTTTCTGTGGAATCTGGTTTCTGGATTAGATCCAGTTCCAAGCGTCAGAAAACTTCCATCAATTTTTCCTGGAGAACCGAACTGAACAAAGTTCTCATCATGCTGCAAAATAGATGTGCTGGCTCCTAAATTGGAAAAGGTTCCACTTATCTGTGACCTACTAAGGCTACTAGCTTTGGGTTCTCCTACCTGTGTGGTCATTGGATGATCTGTGGCTCTCACTGGCATGAATTTCATTCTAACCTCCGGGTGTTGATACTCCGTGGAAAAGACACCTCCATTCATGTAACAATTTGTGGCGTTCATATTATTACCATCAATCAACTGTCGGAGATTAGAGACATTGCTTCTAACATTGATCAAATCTGGATTATACTGGTGATTTGATAAGCCATTGGGGTTAACAAAACATTCCATCATAATGTTGTCAGTATTGCGGTCATGTGGGTAAGACAGACAAGTTCCTTGAATGTCATCTAGAGAAGAATAGGTATAAGGCAGAGACGTATATTGAAACGACATAGGGTCAGCTCCAGAAGTAGTAGCACCACAAGTTATTTTACTAGTAACAGAAGCTACACTTGGCCTAGCGGTGACTGCAAGATCGCCATGTCTTTCTAGCGGAGAACTCAAGGCTGGTGGATTTCCAAATCCCATTGATTGTCGCGACCTAAATAGATTAACCAGAAAGAGTGATATCTGCATTCCAATTACAAAACATAAATTAAGTGTACAGATAACAGTATATGAGTATGGTAAATGGAGCGTCACTTAAGTCTACTAATTAAAAACTTCCAATCAATGACTAAAGAGTATTATTATGCAATAATCTAATCTTTTTGTCTTCTTGAAAAGTCTAAAGTAATATTTCAACCATATTGACTTGAGAAGGGGAGAAAAGCGTCATAAGCAAAGAAACCCATGCAGAGGTAGTAATCACGGCGAAAGACGAACAATACTCTTGATAACTGTGAACCTTGATAAATAAAGAAGAAAGAACTAACAACATCCTCACAATTATAGAACCAATACTTTTAAGAGAGAAATTAATAAATAAAACTAGAAAGATATGCTACCAGAAAACACACCTAGCACTTCACTATTACATTGCAAGATAAACACCAACACGAGCTATGGCATTAAGGACAAAAAGATAAAAATGGTTACTCATCTTAAAGGCATTTCCAAGACTAGTACTGATATCAGTTTTACTTGAGTTTTTACCAAGCAAGGGTTCCCTCTTCCATAAAGCTAAAAAAGGCTAACCGTTTAGATGCAAGAGTAGGGGAAGCTAAAAACAAAGGGTTTGAAAAAGTAAATGGATGTGCCAAATCCAATTGATTAGTTCAGGTAATATATATATATATATA
>CAIGRH010167541.1:0-11976 GCA_903798295.1 Fraxinus nigra | reverse complement strand
CACGATCCAACACACTTCAATAGTCCATATTTCATTGGAAGCAACGATGGTACTAGATCTATTCTGGTGACTCATATACTTGATACAAACAACTATCACTCATGGGCAAGATCAATGAAGAGAGCTCTTAGAATTAAGAACAAGCTAGGATTTATTGATTGTAGCATCCAAGAGCCCCAGGAACCAAACGACCCACTGATGGAGCACTGGCTCAGGTGCAATGATATTGTAATTACCTGGCTTCAAAACACCATGGCTGTGGATATCAAATGTAGCACCACAAATGCTAAAACAGCCTATCAATTATGGCAGGAATTAGAACAATGCTTTGCACAACAGAATGCACCCAAAATTTTCGAGATTAAGCAAGCTATAACAGTTCTGTCACAAAATCAGGATGTTGTAAGTGTATACTTTTCTAAGTTCAAAACTCTGCTTGATGAACTGATAAACTATGAATCAGTCCCTAGTTGCACATGTGGAGGTTTGAAAACTGTAGCTGAAAATCAAAATCGTGATTGGGTGATGAAGTTTCTGATGGGGTTAGATGACTCTTACAAAGCCATCAATGGTCAAGTCCTTTTGAACAAACCATTCCCCTCCTTAAATGAAGTATATGCAGTAATTCAAAAAGAGGAGAAGATGAGGCAAATATCAAATGATGGCCCTATCACTGAAGAAATGGCGTTACTGGCTAAGGGAAGCTTCAAAGACAATGGTAGACATAGTTTTTTTTCACAAAGGAAAGACAAGTATTATTCTACCCATTGCAAGGTGGCAAGTCATTCACTTGAAAGGTGCCTAAAGGATCCAAACAAACCTATATGCTCTCATTGTAAGATACCAGGCCACACTGCAAACAAATGTTTTAAACTCCATCGATATCCACCTGAGCACAGATTTGAAGGAAAAGGCAGATACACACCTACAATAAACCAGGCCTCTATTTATCTATTTGCGAATCAGGAGCAGCAGAACAACAAAACCAATGTGTCTCTAACTTAAGAAGAATACTCTCACTTGATGGCTATCCTCAAATCATCAACTGGTCAAAACATAACTCCTTCAGCAAATCAGGTTCAAAGTATTGTTGTCTCAGATTCAGACAATGTTCTTCAAAAAATTTCTGGTATATCACTTTGCTCAACCACTTTTAATTCTACAAAATTCAACAATTCTACTACACCTTGGATATTAGATACAGGGGCTACAGATCATATGATTTGCAGCACATCATTGCTCTCCTCTATCAAATCTAAAGCTAATTGCTCAGTAAGTTTGCCAAATAGAACAATTGTCCCAGTAACATGTGTTGGAACAGCACATATCAGAGATAAATTAGTCCTTCAGGATGTGCTATGTGTTCCCTCTTTTTTCATTCAATCTTATATTTGTTAAGAAATTCACTCAAGCACTGAATAGCTGTGTCGTTTTTCTTCCTGATGTTTGTTTTATACAGGACCTTTCGACTTGGACAACGACTGGAATGGGTAAAGCAAAATCTGGCCTCTATCAAGTCCTAACCTCAGTAGTTTTACCAACGGCCCTTCAGGAAACTTTGAATCATATAACCAACACATATCCTCTTGCAGCTTCAGCTATCAATCGTGATAATGAGTTTGACATTTAGCATTACAGAATGGGGCACCCATCTAATTCTGCACTAGCCCTCGAAGATGCTATACCCAAGACAGTTTCACAAAATAAGCCATGTTCTGTATGTCCTTTAGCTAATTACATAGACTTCCATTTCCTATTAGTCAACACAAATCTAAAAATTGTTTTGATTTAGTATACTGTGATATCTGGGGACCTTGCAATGAAATTAGCTATGATGGATCACGTTATTTTCTAACCATAGTTGATGATTTTAGTATATGCACTTGGATATATATGCTGAAATTAAAATCAGAAGCTACAGGTGCTTTGCAAAGCTTTTATAAACTGATAAAAACTCAATTTCAAAAGAAAATCAAAGTTATTAGAAGTGATAATGGAGCAGAATTTAATATGAAACAATTCTATCTTGACAAAGGAATCATCCATCAGAAAACTTGTGTTGAATCCCCCCAACAAAATGCTATTGTTGAGAGGAAGCATCAACACATATTAAACGTTGCAAGAGCCTTAAGATTTCAAAGTGGNAGCTATGATGGATCACGTTATTTTCTAACCATAGTTGATGATTTTAGTATATGCACTTGGATATATATGCTGAAATTAAAATCAGAAGCTACAGGTGCTTTGCAAAGCTTTTATAAACTGATAAAAACTCAATTTCAAAAGAAAATCAAAGTTATTAGAAGTGATAATGGAGCAGAATTTAATATGAAACAATTCTATCTTGACAAAGGAATCATCCATCAGAAAACTTGTGTTGAATCCCCCCAACAAAATGCTATTGTTGAGAGGAAGCATCAACACATATTAAACGTTGCAAGAGCCTTAAGATTTCAAAGTGGAATTCCACTCAGATATTGGAATGACCGTGTCTTGACTAGAGTTTATTTGATTAACAGAACTCCCACAACAATTCTGGGAAATAAAAGTCCTTTTGAAATACTATTCCAGACCAAGCCTACATATTCCCATCTTAAAGTTTTTGGCTGCCTAGCTTATTCCACAACACTCATAAATGGCAGACATAAGTTCGATTCCAGAGCTTGAAGATACATTTTCTTAGGGTATCCCTTTAGCATTAAAGGTTACAAACTACTTGATTTGGAAACCAAAAGGGTGTTCATATCAAGGAATGTTGTATTCCATGAGTCTATCTTTCCTTACAAGAAAGTTAAAGCCACAAACACACTCGTTCCACCAGACCCTACCAATCTGTGTTTCCCTCAAAATCCTGTTATTTCAGTCCCAAATGACCCTTACAAAGAAGGAGAAAATCAATCAGAACAGTCACCTGACCTTACAGAGTCTATAGAACGTCTTCATGACCTTCAAATTGATCTCACCCTACAACATCCAAATCAACCTACACCTGATAGCAATCAAGCCGTACCTCATCTGCCTAGAAGATCCACCAGACTTCGAAAAACTCCTGCAAAGTTACAAGACTTTGTATGTCAGCAGGCTAGTTTGTTTTCCCCATTACAGGCATTGAACAAGGAAGAAGGTTTTGTTCCCTCAGGTAATGCTTTCCCTCTCAGTTCTACTATCTCATATGAAAAGTTATGTTCAGCTCATAAAGTTTTTATCTCTTCCATTACTACACAATATGAACCAAGAGCATACCAAGAAGCTATCAAATTTCCTGAATGGTGTGAAGCCATGAAGAGTGAGATTAAGGCTCTTGAGTTGAATGCCACATGGATTGTGGATGATCTGCCTCTCAACAAGAAGGCAATAGGGTGTAAATGGGTTTACAAACTAAAATTTAATGCTGATGGAAGCATGGAGAGACATAAGGCCGGCTGGTGGACAAATGATACACTCAGCAAGAAGGCTTGGACTACCATGAAACCTTCTCACCAGTAGCAAAGCTTGTGACTGTTAGAACTCTTCTTGCCATAGCAGCTATAAGGGGTTGGTTCCTATTCCAATTAGATGTTAACAACGCCTTCCTACATGGGGACTTGGCTGAAGAGGTATATATGGAACTCCATCCATGATATAGCAATGTTTCTGAATCAAAAGTGTGCAGACTTCGCAAAAGATTGTATGGATTAAAACAAGCATCAAAGCAATGGTACTCAAAATTGTCTAACTTTATTCTGCAGCATGGTTTTATTCAATCCAAAGTTGATTACATCTTATTTGTTAGATCCACTCAAAACTTGTTTGTTACAGTTCTAGTCTATGTGGATGATATAAACATAACTGGAAACTGTTTAGAGGCCGTAAATAGCCTCAAGGCAGCACTTGATGCTCAATTCAAGATCAAAGATTTGGGGAAACTAAAGTATTTTCTAGGAATTGAAGTGGCCAAATCGAAAGAAGGAATACACATCTACCAAAGAAAGTACTCTCTGGATGTCTTAGCAGATTCAAGAACAATAGGGTCGACTTCGGCCAAAGTGCCACTTGATCAAAACATAAAATTGTCGAAGGGAGAAGGGGAAGTGCTGGCTGATCCATCCATCTATAAAAAACTGATTGGACGCCTATTATATTTGACTATAACTAGGCCAGATATATCCTATTCTATTCAACTCTTAAGCCAATACATGGATCAGCCAAGAACACCTCACCTCAATGCAGCACATAAAGTATTAAGGTATTTTAAGAGAGCTCTGGGACAGGAACTATTCTATCCCTCTACTTCTAAATTGCAATTGAAAGGTTATTCAGACTCAGATTGGGGAAGTTGTCCAGACAGTAGGAAGTCAGTTACAGGATATTGTGTCTCATTGGGTCATCTCTAGTGTCCTGGAAGTCAAAGAAACAGAATGTGGTATCAAGGTCGTCGTCTGAAGCAGAGTATAGGGCTATGGCTAGTGTTTGCTGTGAATTAACTTGGATGAGATATCTATTTAGACTTGAAGATCGAACACACTCAAGCAGCCAACTTATACTATGATAATAAATCGGCTATCTATATTGCTACAAACCTCATCTTTCATGAAAGAACAAAATATATAGAGATAGATTGACATCTCATTAGAGACAAGATACAATCCAGAGAAATTGCCACTGAGTATGTGCATATTGGTTGTCAAGTTGCAGACATTTTGACTAAAGCATTAAGTTCTGCGAGTTTTTATCTTCATATGGTCAAGATGGGAATAGAAAACATTTACTCTCCATCTTGCGAGGAGCTATTGAAAGAAGAAACTCGGAAAGGAGCTGGCAGCATAATCATTCCATCAAGCTTCATCAGCAGCTGACTATGCAATGGAAGATGCTAGAAGGATTGGTGCTCATGCAATCCGTTAGCCTTGCACATGGATTTGTTAGGAGAATATTCTTTCTTGTTTTGTAACTGATTTTGTCCTTTTTCTCTTCTCAAGTGTATATATAATGTATCTTGTAACTTGCATAATTAATTCAATAGAATTCGAGTTAATCTCACAGCAAATTTGCATCCATTTCAATCCCTTTTATCTTAGAAATTTACGGTCTCTATTCATGCTTGTTTGAGAGTGTTTAAATTAAAATAAAGGTAAAAGATCTTACAAAATGTGTTAATAAAAATGGATAGTAAATTATGAAACTAGAATGTGTGAATAAAAAGTGTATTTAACAAGCTTAAATTATAATTTAAACTTCATCGTAATGCACTTCATTTGAGCTAGAAAGCTTGATCGGCCGACATTCATTTTTTTTTTTTTTTTTGGAAAGATAGTTTTTTTCCTGTTGGTGTAACTACCTGTTGTTGGGTAATGAAAATGAATAGGAATATAATTTATTTGCACCAAACGATTTGTCGTCCCCTATTCCAGCAGCAAATGCAGCCCATAAATTTTTATCATAAGAAGCTATAATTTCTGCAAAACCTGAAAAGGGAAAATATTTACCCAAAAATCTAATGTAAACAAAAATAGCATCCAACAGACAATAATATTGCTTCACTTTGGTTAATAAAACCCGAAAAATTTTCAATTTTCATTTATCAAGTTAGCGAAAATAATGAGATAAATTGCAAAATTTGAAGCCATTTATATTCCATTTTTGAAACACATCTTTGCCATCGATTTTGTGAGCTATATAATTATTCATTAATTTAACCAAAGAAGAAAGTCGAAGTACTTAGACTAGTAAAAGTGGAATATTGACCATAAGTCGAAATAAAACGAAAATTTAGTGATCAAATTAAACATATACCATAGTTTTGGTGACTTGACCCGCAAATTCTTGACAGCAGTGAACCTAAGATTGTGCATGAAATTCTGTGAACATACTACATAAGACAACAAATCAAAAGCGCCTGTCTCATACAAGCTACACTGTCATCCATAAACTCCTGTTCGGTGTGAAAATTGTATCCCCATTTCCCGAATCTCCAAAACAAATCGCATATAACACATCTGTATTTGTTTGTATATGTATGTTTATACAGATTCAAATTCAAAAAAGCTGAGAGTTTTCATTTTTCATAGTAATGGAAACCCAGATTTCTGGTGGAGAATGAAGGTTTCAGATGGTGCTGAGTCGATTCTTAGTCCAAATTCACGGCCAGATGGGGATAAGTTGACCGGTTATCGGAGTATACGCAGATGGCGGAGGGGAAACAGTGATGTTGGCCGGAGGAGGAGGTGGGGTGGAAGTGGGCTCGTAGTCACTCCTCTTCGGCAATGGAAATTCCATGACAGAGATTTCATCCAGGCGGCGGCGGTTTCTGTTTCAGCCAGGAAAATTGCCGCGGGACTGTGGCAGTTTGCTTCGACGGCAGGTGGCGCCCGGTGGCGATATGGGCTACTTCATCGGATAGGACATGAGGTATTTTTGAACAAGTAGTGTTATCTTTTTCTTTAAATTTTATTTAAATTCTTCATATGTTGTCCATCAGGTTTAAAATTTTCTATAATTTTGTCAAAGTACAGTGATGAATGAGGAATCTTCTCTTCTATATTGTTTTTGGGTTTTTTTGCTTTGATTGTTTCTAGCGGTCCGAGGTTGTAATAAATTTGTTAATATTGATACATCTTTTCCCTCAAGTTCAAATCACCAAGCCTGAAGTTTCTAAACTTTCTCTGTAATTCATCAATCCAGTTGAATTTTTCAATGGAAACTCGTAAATATGCAATGGAAGGAGATACAACAAAGTGGGAATGTGGCTACTCGAAAGCAAAGATTGCAACTTCCTCAGCTTCTGCTTTGCAAGTTGAATTGGTCAAAGCTCGAAATCGAATAAAAGAGCTTGAAGCAAAGCGAAGGTTATCTAGGATAAAACTCGAAAGCTTCACGAGGAAACTCGATGAACAAAGGGCTTCATGGATCAGACGAGAGCATCAAAAGATGAGTGAAATAATCGAGGATTTAAAGGAACGCAAAATAAGGGAAAAAAGAAAATTTCAAAATATGGATATTCTTAACTCCAAACTTCTTAGCAATCTTGCTGATTCCAAAAAATCGGCCAAGCAATTCGTGCAAAACTACGAGAGAGAGAGAAAAACGAGAATGTTTTTGCAGGAGGTATGTACTGAGCTAGCTAGAGAAATTAAGACGGAAAAGGCAGAAATTGGAGCGTTGAAGTATGAACGCGGACGAGTCTTAGAGAAGGTGGAAGAAGAGAGGAAAATGCTACAAATGGTCGAGGCTTGGCACGAAGAACGTGTCCAGATGAAGTTAGTAAATGCAAAGCTGATTTTGGAGGAGAAATATTCTGAGATGAGTAATATTATAGCAGAGCTCGAGACATTCTTGAGATCGACAAATGTCAAAACAGATATGACCAAGAAGAGCCAGATCGAAGTCAAAGGCACGAACGAATTCTCAGATATGCCTCCAAAACCAGATTACATACACACAATCGTCGAGGGTTCAAGAGTTAATGAGGCGAAAGGAAGGGGAATGGACCGTTGCATTAGTCATAGTCCTAACAGTCATTCATCGCGTATTACAAGAAGCACCACCAATATGCATTCAAGTGACAAGGAGACTGTGATCCAAGCTGAAGACCAGAATTCGAGTTTCAATCTTGACGAGTTCGAGAAATCAGTGAATGACACTAATATCCGTAAGTACATTTCCAGAGGCAAACCAGAAGATGACCATAGTAAACATCATGGGAAGTCCAAATTCAGTGAGGTTTCCTCAGTTTTATCAAAGAAACCGAAGAAAAAAGGTCCATCCCCTCGCAAGCTTTGGTTTATTTCTCAAGAAAGAGTTTCCGGTGAAGCAGCTGTTTATGGCCACCGTTCGGATGGTCACTGGTGCCAACCTGATCCTAGGAATCCGCACATAGTTCGAGGTATGCAAGGTCGTATTGAATGGAGACGAGGAATCCAGAGGCGAGGTTCAAGAGCAGAGGGCTTGGAAGCCAGGTTACTAAGTCAGAAAATGCAGTTACTCAGTGTACTTAAACAAAGGAGTCAAGTGAATGAATAATCTCATCAAAGTTTGCTTTTGTGAACTATTGAGAAGTTATAGCATGTTCAGGCCTGATGTTCCGTCGGGATAAAAACTTTTCACTGCTCACGTGACAAAGAAACTATAAGTAAGGTTTTTTTTATCTTGTCCCAGTGGTCACGATATCAATTTCACATGTAACATGTTCATATACATGATAAGAAAACAGAGGAAAAATGTATTTTTGTCGAAACGAAATGATACTTGTTTATCACACTATAGTGGCATGTTGAAATGTCGGACCAGACAATACTTGACAGTTTAGATTAAAAATATATATATAGCCCTTGTTTGGTACACATTAAAATTTTCATTCTCATTTTTATACTTATTTTCAACCACATATTTTTCAATAAAATAATATTTTTCATCATATCAATAACTTTTTTTTTTTAAACCATTCTTCATCAATCTACTATTCCCAAATACATTTTTTTCAAAATAACGTGGCTCAAACACACCCATATAATATGATTCAATCACGTCAAGTGCTTCTACTAAACATTCCTAAGTTTACTAATAATGAATGGGGCAAGAGGAGAATGGGATCTTGTGTGTAACTAATTTGTGAGTTTCTTTAGAAATAGGAAGACAACAAAATCATGACAGGCGTGGTTTCCTAAATCATTCACATGAATTAGAGATGTCTAGATGTCGACTGTCTTTAATCATCTTTTGGCCTCTCTTTTCACTCATGGATTGGGGATCCCACATTCCTTAACTTCATGTCTACGAACCCATGTTTTCTATATTAAGATTACTCACCCTCGGGTAAAATTTTGTCCATTGTACTGTTACGTATTGCTCTTAGATTTTACCTAAACGAGTTCCATTATTCACACACATTTTGGCGAGAGGGTTTAGCTAAGGCAGGGTTGTAATTTTTTTTCGTTGCTCCTCTGCAATTTTTGGCCACATATTCTCGGTGTGCCATGGGGGAATATTTTCGCTATAATCGAATGCGCATTAATAATCTGTGATGATATTCTAGGATAATTTTGTCTCACCAGAAAAAATGAAAATTACTTGGGTCGACCCAAGCTTGAACCCATGTATATGTTGATGCACTTTTCGTGATATTGGGCAATCCAAACTTAATGGCCCAATTCCAGTTTTTATTTCTGAATAAGATTGGGACAAATTACACAAATATGGCAAAAATAGGGGTAAATTAAAAAAATAAAATAAAAATTGATCTTCATTATATATTTGAAAATTAGAAAATTGATGGGCGGTTAAAGGAAAATGTGGCAAATTACAGTGTATATAATTTTTTTACAGTTAAATTTTAAAAACTCCGCTATTAATAAGTTACAATGGTTGTAAATTACAAACTGTGTTAATCAGGTGTCGATCATGTTGTCGTGTTTGTAATTTTTTGAAATTACAGTATGTAATCCATGTAGCAACGGGATTTTTTTTAAAAAAAGAATTAAATACAAGACAAAAATAACCACCTTCCTGCCTTCGTCCGTCGCTATTAATCGTCAAATAGTCTCTTTCTCAATCTTGCATACTAGCATTTCCTCCAAAAACCCTTTCTGTTAAATGAAGATTATGAAGGCAAACCATAAAATCCAAATTATTCTTCAATGTTTGGTAATGATAATCCTCAATTGTCGAAATTGCACACTGGACGTAACACAATGCTAGGGAACTTCGTGGTCCATGACATGGATAATGATCTACGATTATATGAATCCGCATCAATACCCGAAGCAAAATTACGAAAATTTGAGATAGTATCAGAGTCACTCTCATAGCTTTATGATAGTATATGAGACATTTCCTCGTGCATGAAAAATTATACTAACATGAGGTTGACTGTTGAGTATCAATACACCCTCGACCACTTTTTGAGCAATAAGTTATAAAATGAGGCTGATGTACCTAAAATACTTTTGTGAAGAGTGATGGAATTTTCTACAATAACTAATATCTACTGTGTAAATTATAAGAACATAAATTGACATGGTACATAGTTTAAATTTTAATCATCTAACTATACTTATTTTTGTAAGTGATATTATTTGTCTAAATATATATTTTTAACATAATAATAAATTTCGAACAATGACAGCGGAGAGAGTGGAAGGGGATCAGCGCTTCCATTTCCATCCCTGTCCCATCGGATATTTTTGGGAGTTGGGACCGGGGCGAGATGGGAATTAAAAGTTCTCCATTTATCATCTCATTTAATTTATTATTTATTTTTTGAAAACCTTTTAATTGAAAAATATAAAATAAGTATAATATAGTATAATAAAACGAAAAGATTTGGGACTAGTTCAGGGATTTTGGGAACAAGAACCATGTTCTCCTTCCTGTCCCCCACTTTCACTATTCGGGCAAAGAATTTTTCCATCTTTGGTTTACATGAATTAAAATGCATGTTTATATTTAACATTTTATTTTAATTTATAAATTTATAAATATGAGGACAGGGCGGGAGGCAGGAATGACCGACTCGTCCCATACCCACTATGTTACCGTCTCCAATTTATGATACTTAGCTTCATCTCCTCTTTTTTCTTTATAAGGGCTTAGCTACTGTGTTGAGTCTAATTAAGTCTAAGATTTGGACCATAAATAGCTCATAGTAAAAATCACACTTCAAAAATCAGATATGAAGATCTACTAATCGAAACCGCTGTCGCCGTGCCCAATTTCTTCTCCCATGACTTGCACCGATGCTCTGTGAAGTTACTATAACTTTATTATGGCTCACGAGTTCCTTCTTTATTACGGCTCCCGAGTCTCGTCCATAACCTTAGCCTCGAAGAGAGCTGCCGAGGATGTTATAGGTTGCTCTTCCAAGGACAGTGACTTGAGATTGGCTAAGTAGACGGATTTGATATCGTCGGAGCCAAAACGATGGAGAAAGTGAAGATCAGAGAGAGATAGGCAGTGGAAACGACATACGGAGTCCCAACATGGGTCACCGGATGGAGTGGTGGATGAGTAAGGTTTGATGACAATCGAGGGAGGGTAGAAGTGGCGGGGAGGGGATGATGTCCAAGTGGTGGTTTCATAGTAGAACTGGTGGAGTTGAAGCTCATGCTTTGTAAATCATCGGCTATATCATCCATCCATGGTTACATGGGTTTTTGTTCCATAGCTTACGGCTAAGCCTTACAATGGCTTCACTCTACAATTTTAGAGAGGAGATTGTGACTCGTGACCAACTATATGGTTGATTTGTGATCAAGTATTTGGGGGGCAGGGGGGTGAAGTGTTTGGTGTATGTGACCAACTATTTGATTATTTGTGACTAACTATTTAATTGTGGTCTAAAAATTCGATAATTTTTGATTGAAAAATAATTTGTGACCAACTAATTTAAAAATCTGTGAGCATTAAATAAGTCGTGACCCATAAAAATTGTGATTTGTGACCAATAAATAAATTTTGCAACCTATAATATTTTTAATTTGTGATCGAAAAATAATTTGTGACCAATTAATTTGATAATATGTGACTAATAAATAAGTTGTGATCTATAAGTATATAACCGTGACCTTAATAGTTTAATTAATAAAATATTTTTAATGATTTAGTTATCTCACAAGATTTGAAAATTTAGACTTATTGTCTGAGTTTTGAATTGGCATTTGCCTTACACCTGAGATATGGATTTTTTGTTTGAATTCTGAATTGACATTTGCTATACACTTGAGATATGGATTTTTCGTGAGCTCATATGTAATATTTCCACCTATTAGTCAATGGCGGAGCCATGATTTCTTGTCAGGGAGGGCACGACTTATCAATATTAAACATCGAATTTTTTTCATAGATGTAATGATAATAAAAATATAAAATACTAATACGACAATATTAAAAATGACATAGTTTATAAATTACACTTGTTCCTTTCGCGTTTTCATATTTTGATATCGTTGTTCAATAACTTCATTATCAAGTTTCGAAAAATATATATTTCTCTACATAAACCAT
>CAIGRH010167501.1:0-17925 GCA_903798295.1 Fraxinus nigra | reverse complement strand
TAACGGCTAGTTTTTCAATTTAAACCTGATTCTAATCTTTACCGAACACGCCCTTACTACCAAAATCGCTCTTTGTAAAATGAAGAATGATTCATCCACCCAAAAAAACCATCTTTTCACTTTTTATACTATTTAGTGTTAATCAAATTTTCATTCATTTCAACTAAACTACTTTGTACTTACCCATTAAGTGGTCTTTTACCGCTAAAATAACTTGGTAAGAGTCATTCAACTGACTTAGGGCGTGTTCGATATAGATTAAAATCGGATTAGAATTGAAAAAATAGTTATTATTGTTGACTTTTATTAGACGTGTGAGACCCAATAACGACTATATTTTCAATTTTAATTGAATTTTAAGTACGACCAAACACGCTCTTAAACTTTAAAAGTTTTAACCCCATCTATATCCTAGATTAATACAATTAAAATTATATTATAATTTGTAAGTGATTAATTTAATATTTAGGCAACTTTTGACTAATCATCCTACAGATTTGATCGGGTTTCCACCTACGCAAGCAACCATTTATTATTATTGGAAAAATATCCTTTTATTTTCTTTATTAGTTTCCATAATGCTGGTTAAAATGACGAATTTCATCTAGGGTCAGACCTTTCGACACTTGAATCCTCAATTATTAGATTGAGAACGTTTATTCTTTTTTAAAAAAGGGGATAGAAATACCTCTTTGGGATATCGTGAAACTTGTGCGTCAAAATCCACAATGTCCATCTTCTCGATGAAGAATTATTGGGGGCGATTCTTCGAATTTGATTAGACATAGCCAGGCTTACTACCAACTTAATTCTTCAAATAATCACGGCTTCAAGGAGGTGAATGTAATTTAGCCTATGCTTGGTGGAGTTTAAAAATTTAGTTAAAACAACAATTAATTTTACCTATTTATTTTACGGAATCTACAATTTTTTATCAATTTTTTAATTATATATTTTATCAATTTATAGCAAAGTTAGTTTAAATATAATTTTTAACTATATCAAACAAGGACTTTTATCATAATATACATTCATTCATTAATATTAGTTGAATTTTGACTCAGACAGCAGAGAATGGGAAAAATTCTCCAGTCTTTGGCCATACGAATACGGGTGAACAACATGTCTTCACTAAATTATTCTATGCCGTGACTTAAAAAAAAAATAATAATAAATAAATAATTTAATAATACATTTTATGGGGTCAACAACATTTATCAATATTTTAATCACATATTTATTAATTTTTCTCAAAATCTATTAAAAAAAATTTTAATTTTTATCTAAACAAAACTAGGGCTTAAATCTAAAATTGGATAATTGTACATAGCGTCCTTATATTTCTTGTAGAAAACGTCCATACCTTACATTAATTGGCATTTTCACCCTAATTAAATATTTGATTCCGCAAAACATCAATTTCATCATTTTCATCTAATTTCCCCATTAAGTGAAGATTATTCTCATCATTTTATCTCTTTCTTCCTCATTTGAATCAATTTTCTCCTCTTATTTTTCCATATGACATTTCTTGAAAGTAGATTAATTTGATGATTTTTTCGTGGGGCTGCTATAATTTTCTTGATTTGCACGTGGGTTAAAAGATAAATATTAAATATTCTTCTTATGTGTGATGATGAATGGTAACAAGATTAAGAAAAAAAGAATTTTGTAGGGAGCTCATCAGACAAAATCAGATGACCTTGACTAATTCTAAAGGATATAGATTTGTTTCAAGCTCAAAGCAATTGCCAAACTAAAATTTAATGCAGAAAAAATTCACTTCCAACATCAGGTTGCAGCAGCATATGGAAAATACTATTGATTGCTCATCGAACTAGAAACACGAATTAGGCAACTAAACCTTGCTACTGATATGAATAGAACGACGAATTGAGACCTGTTCAGACCTTTTCAAATATTAGGTGAAGTTGGTTGCATCATCATCTGCCCTGAGCTAACTTTTGCTTGACTTGTCCTCTTTCTTTCCCATTTGAACCCGCTTGCTAACTGAGAGACTAGTCAAATGTGTAGGTGAAGAAGTTGCTATTGACAACAGATTCTGTAAATAGACAATTGTAAAATTTGCTAGAATTTTTGTGTAATTGATTTTTCTTCAAAATTGATGGTTGGTAGGTTCAAGTAGGGAAGGAGGAGGAAAATTGACTAGAATAACCTTTACTTGACGAAGAAATTGGATGGAAACAAATGTAAAAGATATTTTATCCAATTAAAGGTATGATTAAGAATGAAAAGACAAGAAGTGAAAGATAAAGGGCCTATTTCACAATAATAGCGAACGATAGGAAGCTATGTGTCAATTACCCATCTGAATTTATTCAAAGCTACGAGATTCTCGTACAAGTACTGGACTACTAGTATATATACACACACACATACAACTACCTTAAAACATCAGAACCCAAAAGTTGTGGAGTGAAAAGGAAAAGAAAGAAACCAAGATTTAAGCTTCAAAACAGTAATGGAGTTCCATTTTCTGATAAAAGCGTTCTTTTCTGTTGCATTGGTTGGTGTTTTGGGACTGCTTTTCCATCTGTACAATACCCTGGTCGCGAAGCCGGAGAGGCTGCGCTCCGCCCTTAAAAGGCAAGGAATGAGCGGCCCGCGTCCGACTCTTTTTCTTGGAAACATTTTGGAGATAAAAAAGGCAAGAGATTCTGCAGCGAAGGCTTCTACCAATGGCGCTCCAGCCTCGCACAACTGTGGGGGTACTCTTCTTCCTTTTTTTGACAATTGGAGGAAGCAATACGGTATGAAATCTGTTTGTTCTCGTAACAATTAGATTCTTAACTGATTTAGATAAAAGTTAGTGAAATGCGTGGTTACAAAATTGATAAAATTTGTGTCACCCATTAAAAATGTGATTGAAAATGAATCAGGAGTAAAATGATTTTTAAGAAAGAGTACCAATGCAGCGCACCAAGTCACATAATTTCACTATTAATTGAACCTATATCTATTGTGGAAAGTTACTAGTTCGATCCTAGAATCACCTAATGTGTAAAACAGTAACCATTAACCAGGTAAAAACTTTGGGAGTAGTTTTTATAGACAATAAGAACTTAGAGTATGCTCCAGTCTAGAAAATCCACTAGACTCGCTTTTTGAATTCCTGCAATCTCCAACAAGACCCGCTGGAATGTGCGGGTCTGTAATGCGCTTCACTTATACCTGCTCCCAATCTTCTGAAATTGCTCATCTCTTGTAGATCACCAAGAACACCTTGTTCGTGTACACTGCTTCTGGTCTAACCCTCAATCTTTAGCAACCTCTGAAAGCTATCGAGAAAGTACCTTTTTGATTATATCTAAGAAGTGGGTGTTTTGAATTATTTGTCTTTTATGTTTTTCTCAACTTGTAGTTGATTAATCTCAATCTCAAAAATCAAAGGGTTAATCTCAATGTCTGAATGTGTTCTTAGATCTTGGATTGATGTATGTGAGGATATAAAATAATGATCAACCACGACCAAAAACTTGACTTTTACAAGAGACTCTTTCTCATTGCTCCACCCTCGAACCCAAAGACTCCTAGTTCATTTATACAGCCCTCCAAAAGACTCCTTGACTTTTACAATTCTTTTATAACAATCATATTCTTTTATAATAATTTTTTGATCTAAAGAATTGACAATACAACTAAAAACCTAACTACAAAAACTAGTGCTAAATAACATTATTCTTTAAAAAAATAGGGGCACTATCCAATATTACATACCAAATGTTCACTTTAGCGGTCCGTCATATAACTTGAACAAAAATGAAACTCCATGTTTTTCGACCTCTATGGATACGCAGGCGACGTGTTTATGTTTTCGCTTGGGAATACACAAATAGTGCACGTGACTCAACCAGACATGGTGAGGGAGATTACTACTTGTACATCTTTGGATTTGGGGAAGCCAACATATCAAGCAAAAGAGAGGGGTTCATTGCTAGGCAAAGGCATTCTCACTTCTAATGGCACCATTTGGGCTCATCAGAGGAAGATTCTTGCTCCTGAATTATACATGGAGAAGGTCAAGGTATATAATTTTATACTCTCGCATTGAGCTATGAACCACTATAAATCTAATCTTTGTTTGTTTGTTTATTGTTGCCCTCTTAAGTTGGGATTAGGCTTTAATATGTAACAATTTATAATGACATCTCTACCTATTTTTACACATTCAGGGCATGATAACTTTGGTTCAAGAGTCAACCATCACATTATTGAACTCTTGGAACAATATAGTTGAGGCGGAAGGCAGCGTGGCGGACATCAATATTGATAAGCACATGAGAAGTTTTTCCGGAGATGTAATATCCAGAGCTTGTTTTGGGAGCAACTATTCCAAAGGAGAGGAAATTTTCTTGAGGCTTAGGGCCCTCCAAGAAGCTGCGTCAAAGAAACTTTTGGCTATAGGAATACCTGGCATGAGGTATATACAAGTACTTAATCATCAAGTAGATCACAATTCCAATGCGTTTAGGCATGTTTAGTACACTCGACTCAATAACTGTCATATAGAATCATGTTTGGCTAAACATAAAAATAAGTATTACGTGTGAGTAATTTTTTGTTTCCATTTTTTCTTTTAAAAAAAGGGAGGTATTTTTCGATACAATTATGGTTTGTTTCTCTGCCAATGTTTCTTTCTACCAAATTGTTGAACCCTTGATCTCAACGGTGAGAAATACAATCTCGAACCAACTGGACCAGTGATTAATTTTTTATTTCCAAACATATATTTGGTTAAGTTACTTTTTTCTACTTTTAAACAAAAAAATTAAATATTTTTCAGAATTCTTAAAGTCTTGTCCAGTTTACAGTACAAATCATGTCACAGAAAATTGAAATTTATTTAAGTTGGAGAATTTTTACAGGCATCTTCCTATAAAGAGCAATAGGGAGGCATGGGCATTGGAGAAAGAGGTCAAGACATTGATATTGAATGTAGTGAAGGAAAGAAAAGAAGTTGGATATGAGAGAGATTTATTGCAAACGGTTCTTGAAGGGGCAAAAAACAGTGGTGATTTAAGCCAAGATTCAATTGATCGTTTCATTGTTGACAATTGCAAAAACATTTACTTGGCTGGGTATGAGACCACGGCAGTTTCTGCTACATGGTGCCTCATGCTATTGGCTTCTCATCCGCATTGGCAAGATCGGATTCGTGCTGAGGTTCAAGAAATCTGCAAGGGCCGAAATCCTGATGCTGATATGATTCGGAAAATGAAACAGGTAAATCTCATCGATATCCATTTATAATATTGAAGGGAGGGTTAAATAAATGTGTTCCTTTTGTAAAAGTTTAACTTTTAGATGAACTAGTTCAACGTTCACTTTAGTAAATATTACAAGTCGGTCTCATAAATAAATTGTATAAATTGTGAAGTTGAGCACATATGACTATAAGTAACCCATCCGTAAGCTTGTAGGTGTGTGAAGTTCTAAGGTAGGGATGACAAAATATCGTAGCTCGGTTCCATATGTTATTTTTATAGTGGGGAAGTGATTTTTTTTTTTTTTTGGTGAATACATGGTTAAAAAGTAAGAAAAATTATGAAAAAACGTGATAATAATTTTTTTGAAAAACATGGGACTGAAAAAAAGTGTAGAGAAGTAATTTTCTCTTAAATCCTCACAACCTGGCTCGATTGTCATCCCTATTCTAGGGCTCAATCTTTCCATTCCGTAGTACATGGGGATCCCCATAGCTTCATATATATTTGTGTTCGCGTGGAAGAGATTTTCGAAAAGTGATTTTTTTGGAGAATGTGTAGGAAAAATTATGGAAAATGTGAAACTTTTTTTAAGAATATGTGATTGAGCTTATAGTTGTTCATAATTCCTATGATAAGCATTTCTTACATATTGAATCGGACTATATGATTGAGTCATCTATCCCTCAAGAGTAGGTGGTTCTAATTAATTCCAAAAATTGAGTCTCTCTAGCCGAGCAGCCCCCACAACTTCATGCATGGTTATTAAAATCGGATCGGATTGTTCGATTCGAGAACCGACGAATCGGACAGTGGTCCAGCCCGATTTGTATTCATTGGTTCGTTAGCTATAAACCAGTGAAGAACCGCTCGAACTGGACAAATTAGTTCAGAGCAATATTTTATATAACATTTGAAATGGAAAAGATTCGAACCTGTGCTACTTCGTGAATTATGGAAAACTTTACCACTATGGCAATTGAAGGATCTTAACATTAAATGTTAAAAAAATATAAATTTTTAGTTTTAGGCTTTTAGCAAAATAATAGTTTATTGTCTCTTTGTTTTAAAATATTTTTTTTTTTAACTAAAATTCGACTTTACAATGACTCAGCAGTTACACCACTGACTCACTGGTTGAACCACTTACTCAGTGACTCGATGATTTGTTCGGGTCGGGTATGATAACTATGACTTTATGGATACGTATGGAATTTTGTGGTCCAATACGTGATTAAGTCGTTCATACCTAGCCTGAAATGGGCTAAATTCATATGAATGAGTCTTTATGGTAGGGTAATCGAAGAAAGACGACCATAATTCCTCTCTATGCAGTTTTTTCTAACACTCTAATCCATTCAATCTTGCAGTTAACAATGGCAATCAACGAGTCCTTGCGCCTCTACCCTCCTGTGGCTGTCGTATCAAGGGAGGCCTTAACCGACTTGAAATTCGGAGACCTTAACATCCCCAAGGGTGTTAATCTATGGACAGTGGTGACAACATTACACACTGATCCGGACAATTGGGGACCTGATTCCTACCAATTCAACCCAGAAAGGTTTGCAAATGGACTAACTGGAGCTTGCAAATTTCCGCACTTGTACATGCCATTTGGGGTTGGACCAAGGGTGTGTCTAGGCCAGAATTTAGCCATGGTTGAACTCAAAATACTTATATCTCTAATTTTGTCTAAATTTTCATTCACTTTGTCACCTAAATACATTCATTCACCAGCACTCAATTTGGTTATTGAGCCTGGCCATGGAGTTAATCTGTTGGTGCAGAAGTTGTGATTTTTTTTTTTTCTTCAATATATAGAGGGCTTCCTATTCCTGTTACTACAATAGAAAGCTTTGTAATTTTCTTCGACACATTTCTCAATTTATAAGGTAAAATGAATAGTGGTGGTCGTTCAACTTTTAACGAAATTTGATGTTGGTCAATGAACTTTATTTTCTTTCGATTTGTTTATTTCATGTCATATTATTTAGATACATGTGATATCTATTGATGTTGGCATTTTTGTCAAACTATAAAAGACTGGTATCATTGGTTAACTCGACATGTGATTATGCATAGCGTGACGAAGGCACATGAGAAATAAGGATCATGTTACATGTACATCATGATTTATATAAGTGATTATATAATGTCACATGACACTCTATCATTTGTTAGGTTGAAACACAATTATTTTTTCATTTAATTTTGTCCCTCCACATCATTTTCGATAACTGTTTATGTACAATTTTGAAGTACAAGTAGCAAAATCATCATAATATAGATTAATTTATCTTTAGTTTTTGGACTAGTAGAATTTTCCGCACAACATTTAGGAAATAATCCACCTCCGTGTAATTTGAGGGGAAAAAAAAAAGTAGAAAGAAAATTCTATTTGTTTCGGGCAACTAGTAAAAATTTAAAAGAAAATATCTAGGGTGATCAAAATACGTCACTCTCAAAACCCGAGTGACCCCACCGGACTTGTCAAAATATGACCCAATAATGTGTTTTTGGTCAATACCAAACAATATATCTAGATGTGTCAAAATTTGTACAGTACAAATTTAGGAAGTTCGACACGACTAATTAGGTTACCTATCCACTCTGTGCAATGTGATATCTAGCGAGTAATATGTATTCATGCTAGACCTTCTATTAGGTAACAATCATAAATGAAAGTTTAACATGTTAGTATGTACGTGCGCACATGCACATGCACATGCACATGCATTAAATCATACCCTATGTTTCTCTTAACTGGTGTGATGTTTCATTTAAATTTATGTCTACCTCTGGGGGTTTGTTGGCAAAGCATTTAGAATATTTATGACAAGATAGTTAACATAGTATTGAATATCATACAAAATAATGGTATCTAGCACCATTAATGTTATATATGATATTACTTGTACACACATACGATTATGACATGGTTCTCGTAATTGATGTTGAGATAAGAAATATTGACAAAAATCAATTGAGCATTGAGCTCTAGATCAAAAGTTTACAATTGCACATTGATAATTATATATTGAGCTCGTGTTTGGATGTGAAGACGTGACGTCATGAATTAGAAAGACCAACTTAAATTTACAAAAAGTCGGAAGACAAGCGAGATTTCTCGAGTCCACTCACGCATAAATGTTAGTGCAATTTTTAATCACATGCTCTACATGTTCAAGTATGAACCCTAAAACTATATTAATTTGAGAATGTTTTACACAAATACGATTTACAAAATTAAAAATAAATAAATAAATAAATAAAAGAGAGCGCTCTAATCTCCCTACAGATTATGAAGATTATTAATCCCCACAAAATCTGTAAAGAACCCTTCGGAAATAAGGAAAAAGCTAAAAGGAATAAATTCATTTTATTATGGACAATGCTACATGTACACCATTCTTTTTATATAATCTTTTACCTACACTCACAATAGAGTGTGTGGTCCCCACATTTGGGAGTTTTTTCATTCACACGGGTCATGCGCGAATGCAAGAGGGCGTAACATTTTCAGTACACCATTTTCGGTACAAATAGAATTATCATTTTGTTATTCTTGCGCCAGTTTAACCATGGTAACATCATAGCCCACGTGTCATATTATATTAGCTCACATTTAAATTTATGTCTATTAATTGGTTATTCTTTTAGAATACTTATGACCCACGTTGAATTTTGACGTGGTTCGTATACTAGATGTTAGAATAATAAATTTTGGCAAAATCTAGATCAAATGCTCGCGATTGAATATCGATAAAAATTGAGCTCGCTTTTGGATGTGAAGACGTGGTTAGATAAATAAATGTCATGAGCTAGAAATGTCGACTCAAAATATACAAAAAAAATCATGAACTAACAAAATTTCTTGAGTCCAATCACGCATAAAGTATGAACCCTTAAATTGTACTAAAGTGAGAATGTTTTACTCGAATCTGTTTTACAAAATTTTAAATAAATAAATAAAAGAAAGGCCTCTAATTTCCCTACAGATTATGAACATTATTAATCCCCACAAAATCTATAGAGAAGAACTTTTTGGAAAACAAGGAAAAAGGTAAAGGAATAAATCCATTTTGTTATTCTTGCACCATTATAACCATGGTAATATCATAGCTGACGTGTCACTATTTGATTAGTTCACGTACCAAGTTATTATACAAATTATATCTATCAACCATAGTACTAAAACACCAATGTAATTCTGGAAGGCAAGGTGCAACATATGTTGATTCGCTTGGCACTTTGGCAGATCAGTGGAGGAGCTCTTGGATCCTGGCCAGTTTGGAGCACATTCCGCGGTTTACTTGTCTGCGTCTTGAGGGGCCAAGGCATAGACTCCAGGATTAGTCGTCGAAAGTGGACACCTGGGTATCAAAAAAAAAACACCAATGTAATTGACACTGAGTAATATGTTCAATAAATGTAGGAATGTAAGCACTTGTTTGATATATATTACTTTTTGCTACATGATCATTTTCAACAACATATTCACGTAATAAAATATTTTATACGTAAACTCAAAACGTTTCCCTAATTTTAAACCACGCATTCTCCTAAAAATACCATTCAAAACTCATTTTTTTCCCAATTAATGGGAATAAAACAGGGGCTAAGACTCATTTAATTAAGCATACCTAGACTAATAGTTTAACACCAATTATTTATAATAGATTTAAATTATAAATAAATAGAAATGAGTTGTGAATAAGTAAATAGTACTTATCGTTAACCGACATCCATGAATTCAGGATTGATGAAGTCAGTCTTGTGATATTTGAAAAACCATCGTTATCCTTTTGAATCCATACATTTAGACGGCAAAGAAGACTTTAAATATTGAATACTCGGAAAATATTCAGCTTATGGCATGTTTGGCCATACTTAAATTACTTCATGATTAATTTCAAGTATGATTTTGCATTTAATATATTTGGACGTGCGACTCTTTTCTAGATACAAGTGAAAAAGTTATTTATTTGGATAATAAGGTAAGTAATTTTTTTTCAAAGTAACTATTTATTTCATCGTCCCTTAAAAATCATTTATTCAAAATCTTACTTATTTACTTATAAATATATTTTTAAGATTTGTCCAAAAATTGAGTGTGGCTAGGGTTGGACAAAACTCTCGAATCAAATCTACAAAACCGAGCAATTTTTCTTAAGTTAAATACTCGAACGAGTTCGATTCGGTTCACGATTTTAAACGAAGAACTGAACATCCCTAATTTTTTTATCTTAAATAAGCCAAATTATTTTATTTTTTCTAAATAAATTTGCTAATTAATTAATTTAGCCCAAATCCAAAATATGGTTTTCCTATTTCTAATTTCCAGCCTAAGTCGAATTAATCAAATTGACCTAAATTTTATTAAAATCTCTTTATTCTACCGTAGTGTCGTTTATGCCGTCTTGAAGAAATCTAATTGAAAGCATTTCTTTATTATTATGAGCTCACTATCTTCTTTTTTCTGTAATTTTAATAGCCAAATTTACAAAGAACTCAATAAAGAGAGTCGTAAAAGATATTATGGAATGTACTACGTTATTTTGTAAGAGGTAAAATTGAACATGATATTGTTGAATTAATGTAACATTGTTGTAGTTATTAAAAAAATTAATTATTGTACAGAACTCAAGAATAGAATGGAACTGAATCAAACCGAGCTGAATCAAATCGAATAGAATGGAACCCAAACGATTCTATAATTAAATTTGGATTCCATGGTTAAGTGCGGCTGTGACCGTCACGAAAAATAACTTTTTTTTTTATTTGTGGACCAAATTTGAACGGTCATCTAGAAAATCAACAACATTTTGCCCTTTACTTTTGGTCCTTTTTCTCGTTCCATTTTGATGGCTCTACGCTACCAAACTAAAACAAAAACTTCTCATTCAAAGTAATATGATTTTATTGGTTTCATACTCAAATCATCTTGAAAAACATTAATCACTAGGCCAGCAATGTCGGGATGTACTATTTGATATGCAATATTACTCAGTATTATACAGATTAAAATATCAATTTTACGTTTACTTATTTCTTAATTATTAAAATTTTAGTGCGATCCAAATTTTGTTTTGTAAGTATATTTGGAGTTGGATTGGTTGTTTTGGAGAAGTCTCAAAAGTAAAAGACTACAACGAGTTACAAAAGATAAAAGATGGATCAAGACGAAGAAGTGGTCGCAAAACCGCTCGATGGCCGCTCAAGTACTCAGAACAGGACCTTGGCTGCTCGCTAGGCACAAGCCAACCGCTCGAGCGGCATTGACACCGCTCGCTAGCCGCAAGGGTGCCATTCAAGTTGCAACTTTATCCAAATTTTTAGGATTTCTACGATTTGACCAGTTTTGAGACTCCTACTTCAACACAAGCATTCCATTATTGGTTTTACCCATTGTATTGAGACTTCACCATATATTAAATTCTTCATGTATTAATTCTCCTGTTATGTTACGAATTGTCAAGAAAGATGAAAAGAACGAGGTAAAAAGTTGTAGCTGGGGGTTTGGAATTCGACAAAAGAATCCACAAAAAGAAACGTACGAGTGCATATATATGCCATAATTAAGAATGACTAACATTAAATGGAATAAAGTATTGCTAGGGAGGAAAGGCGACAGTGCTGAATGAAGAGAAACCCTAATCTGGGTATTTTAAACAATTAAGAACTGTGGTTTGATTATAGAAGTTGCACACGTTCTAAAGGTAAAAGAAAAACAGGCGCACGACTTTGCTTAAAAGAACAGGCACACAGTTGAACAAGTAACATTTCGTTGTAGTAAAAAATCGTGGAAGAAAAACCAATTGTTCACTGCAATCAAACGAGAAGATGAATTTTCCTGAGATTTTCACCTGGCTGCATCGATTTCGACCTTCTGCAAATTCGTTTTTATCTCAATTCGAACCTCTGGAGCTGATTTTTCTTCCTATGTTAACGCTTCTCGTAGCGAGTAGTATTCAATCCATTTTCTGTGTTTTTTACGAGAAAGGATTCAAAGCTTCGATTTTAGGGTTCTTCTTTACTTATATCAATTAATTTCTCGCTTGAATGCAGTTTATTCTCACAAGTTTCTGTATTTTTTTAAAAAAATTGGCGATTGATTATGTTTTATATTGTTTTACGTTTTGAGAAAGGTTGGTGCCTGGTGTGAAAAATTACGTGGACCGCGAAAAGCAAAAGGTTAGTATACTTTTTATTGATTATTCAGTCCTGCGCGTCCCATTAGTGAGCTATTATAGATTGTAGGAAGTGTTCAATGTGATAGCAGGTGGAACTGTGGTATTAACTGTATCCTCTGATAAAAAAGAAGCAATTAATGCATTTTGCTTTATGATTTAAATATGCAGCATTTATTAGTTTTGGTTTTCCTGGTCTTATTTTTATTTTTATTTTAAATTCAATTGATATCTGAACTCTATCATGAGCTAATACATGGTTTCCTGCAATAATGTCTGGAACCAGTTTAATGTGCGTGTTTATTTACAAAGGATGCTTCTGTTCTGTGCTCATTGATGTTGAGTATATTTTCCGTCTTCTTTTGTTGTCGTCTTGCTTAAAGCTAGTTTGAATTTTGACTGAAATTAAGAATAATGTTTCTGTGATATATGTGTGACCTCATATGGTTATTGGTGGTGGACCAGAGGAAGGAGATGCCAAATGTGAATTGCAAGAACTATACTAAGACTACATTATATCTATCACGCCTTGGTCTTTCACTTTAATTCACTATTCTGATTTTGAATTTCAATTTAAGTTTGAAATTCAATTTAATAAATATCAGCTTCTTAACTTTGGCTGATATTCTGTGTGCATAGGTCGTGACTAAGTTACAAGCTTCTGGAAAATCTAAAAGAGAGGGTTGGAGGACTGAGTTGCCTAGTGCAGGATTAAGAGCGATGGTCATTGAGAAGATGAAAGAAGAGAAACAAAAAGATGCGACATGGCAGGGCAAATGTTCTGGTACAGTGTATGTTTTCAGTTATGACACTGGGATCAACTTTTGTACTCATCGAAAATCCTCATTATGCTGAATCTTCATAACTTACTAAGTTCATATGTCCTGTGCAGCTACATTGGAGGGAATGAATATGAAGGGCACTTTTCTTTGATAAATGAGGCATGCTCAATGTTAGTAAGATAAAATTGTAATTTTTTTTCACAACTTCAGTTTCTCTGTAATGATTATGTCAATTATTGAGAATAGTGGAAAATTTATATTCTACACCTTATTCTAAACTATTTAATATACTCCCTACCTTTATGTGTAGCTGATTTGATCAAATGATAAATATTTAATTAATACAATTGCTCTATTTTCAGTGCCCTCACAGCACAGGTATATTTCTTTATCATAACGTGACAACTTCAACTTGCTTCACATTCTGAATCTGTTTTCTTACTAGATTATGATCTTCTCTCAGGTTTGCACATACCAATCCTCTGCATCTGGATGTATTCCAAAGTGTTGTAAAATTTGAAGCAGAAGTTGTTGCAATGACGGCTGCACTACTTGGAAGTAAGGAAAAGGCTTCCGGAGGACAAATTTGTGGAAATATGACATCAGGAGGAACAGAAAGTATAGTGCTGGCTGTGAAAGCCTCGCGTGACTATATGAAAGCTAAGAAGGGGATCACTAGACCGGAAATGTGTGTAAATTTGCCAATATTTTCTTATTCTATTCTAATCTCTATCTATACAAAACTTATTTATCTTTCCAAACTAGGATAATACCAGCTTCCGCTCACTCGGCATACGACAAGGCGGCCCATTACTTTAACATTAAATTGTGGCGGGTTCCAGTAAACAAAGATTTTCGAGCTGATGTTAAAGCTATTAAAAGGCATATCAACAGGAACACTATATTGGTAAGATTCTCTTTTCCTATGACATTTGGTTTTGTCAAAGCAAAGGCTGCACAGAAGTGTTGGATTTCATTTTATGATGTATGGAATTTTCCATGGCAACATCAATTTCCTTGAACTTAACTATTGTGCATCTGAATTCAAATAAACTTTCACGTTTCAGCATTCTTCAAATTTTGTGTCTTTTCATTTTTCAGTAACCATTTGCTTCCACTGAAATATAGTAGTGAGAGTCCAAGGGAAAGCAGGGCTTTTCCCCTTCACAAAATATATAGAAAATCACACCCTCCAAACAAAATAAATCTAGTACTGCCTTTTGAATGTCTAACGAAAAAGATTGAAAACACTTTCTTCCCTTCATTCTAGTGTTACTTTAAATGTGTTTACCAAATCCACATTTATGTTCGTCTGTTGGCTAATATTAACTTAAAAACCGCGTTTTACAGATTGTTGGATCAGCACCTGGCTTCCCACATGGAATCATTGACCCAATTGAGGCAAGTGACACTAACTTTCTATTTTTCCATTCTGGAGCCACTCATCTCTTTTTTCTTTTTTAATCAAATGTAAATATTACAATTTCTCTTGTAGGAGCTTGGTGAATTAGCAACTACTTTAAGTATTTGCTTTCATGTCGATCTCTGTCTTGGTGGCTTCGTATTACCTTTCGCCAGGAAGCTTGGGTGAGTCTGACTCTAATTGTGTTGACTGGTTATGGTTGCATCTCCTAGATGTGCTTCAATGCTTCAGGATAGTCTGGAGCAGAATTTATCTTGTTTTAACTCAAATCCTCTTATACCATTTCTATTTATAAGAATGCACACTTTCAGCATTTATAGAATTATGCTTTATTGCTACCTTTCATACCGACAAAGATATGTTGTGTAATTTGAACAGTTTGTACCCATGATCTTTATACGGTGGTTATTGTTTTAGGTTGGCACATTTAGCCCTTGTCTTGGCGTGATTGTGCTAATTTTACAATTGATTCTTACTACAAATCATCATGGCCCATGTTTGAAATTTGGTCCATTTTCCAGCTTTTGAAGATTGGAGATTGTCCATTTTACCCTCATTTATGCATAATGCCTACATTTGGAATGGGTGGTTGAGATTCTTTGATAAGGGCAAATATGGGAATTTTGCCTGTTAAGGCTATAAATGTGCTCGCAAATTGTCTGAAAGTAGACATTTTTAATCAATAAAAAATTTGCATTGAATGATGAACGGTCCAATTTTTAATTTCTATTAGGTTTTTAGCAGGCGAGACGGGCTTAATTCATAAATGATATATGATGCTATACACTTGATATCATGTATTAGAAGGCTTCTATCTTGTAGTTTCTGGAGGTACATCTGACGGCGAATGTAAGCAAGTTAACACTGGAGAAGAAGAGAATTTAGAGGGAGACTTTGTATTTCAATGATAAAAGTTGTGTACATTACAATTAAAGAGTCTCCTTTTATAGAGTCAAAACTAGGATTAATGAGTAAAATTAAGATTTCCTCTATAAAGGAAACGAAACCAATTGTCTTACAAACACAAAAAAATGCAGTATTGGAAATACTATCAAATCCTAACCGATTTCATTTCTTCTACACCTAGAATATACTTTCCATGTTGCACCAACATCCTTTATAATCCCAAATTTTTTCTCAATTCATTACTCTTCAGTGCTACAAAGACATTTCATACTATTAATACTTCCATGTCATCACTGCTAGCACTTTGTGGGCTCGGACAGGTCTCTGTCTGCCCACAATTATAGCATGGATCTTGCGCACTAAAGTTAACCTCTTTCCTATTGTTCTTTTATTTTTTTTATTTTTTATTTTTTATTTTTTTAAAAAAAATTTGGGATGATTTCAATTTGTTTTTAGTAGTCAACTTGGTCTCATTGTAATATTAGCCTACTCAAAAGCGTAATGGTTTCCGATGGTCTCAAATTTTGTCAATGATTAGATCAATGAATATGAAGAAATAGAAAAATTATATCATGAAGAAATATGGAATATAAGAAAATTCTCTTCTAATACTTTATTACGAGAAAGGCAAAGGCCTAATATAGAAAAGCTTGATAACAAATCTGTCAATGATTCTCCATAATTATATAAACTAACAAACAATCCCTTAATTTAAGGTTAAGGAATAAATCACAGAATTAAATACTAGAGAGATAATAGGAAACAACCTTCCTTATCCCTTTATTTTAAAAACAACCTAGTAGGAAACAAATCCCTAGGAAACAATAAACGGGAAATTTGTCAACACTCCCCCTCAAGCTGGGTTTCCAAGATTGAACATGCCCAGCTTGTTAATCTGTCTTTCGAACATCTTCCTAGCTAGAGCTTTTGTTAGTACATCTGCGACTTGATCACTGGTAGACACATAGGTTATGCACATTATACCATCCTCAATTTTTTCTTTGATAAAATGTGTATCCACTTCTACATGTTTTGTCCGATCATGATGGACTGGATTGTGAGAAATACTTGTGGCTACCTTATTATCACAGTAAATCTTTAGAGGAAGATTTATTTTTATCTCTAATTCTTCAAGTAATAGTTTTAGCCATAGCATTTTACATATACCGTGAGCCACGGCTTGAAATCCAGCCTCAGCACTACTCCGAGCCACAACTGTTTGTTTCTTGTTTCACCAAGTAACCAGATTGCCCTAAACAAATGTACAATACCCTGAAGTAGACCTCATGTCTTCAATAGAACCTACCCAATCTGCATCAGTGAATCCCTCGATACTCCTGGACTCATTTTTGTTGAAAAACAAACCTTTACTAGGCGATCCTTTGAGGTGCTTTAGGATACGGAGTACAGCCTCCACATGTTCTTCGTAGGGAGCATTCATGTACTGACTAACAACACTCACAACGAATGCAATATTTGGTCTGGTGTGGAAAAGATAGATGAGCTTTTCGACTATTCGTTGGTTTCTCCCAGTATCAACCGAAGTTCCATCTTTCTTGTCTCCTAACTTTGTTGTGGAGTCCATTGATGTGTCTACCGGTTTACAACCTAGCATTCTTGTTTCCTGATCCAAGACATATTTTCTTTGAGTGATTGATATTCCTTTCTTGTTTCTAGCAACCTCCATACTAAGAAAGTAGCGTAACAGTCCAAGATCTTTTATCTCGAATTTAGCTACCAGTCTAGTTTTCATTCTTGTCATCTCCATTGTATCATTTCCTGTCAAAATTATGTCGTCCACATAGATAATAAGAATTGTACTCATACCATCTTTATGTCAATAAAAGAGGGTACGGTTGGTATGAGCTTGCTTATACCCTTGTTGTAAGACTGCCTTTGTGAATCTGCCAAACTAAACCCTTGGGGATTGCTTCAAACCATAAAGTGCCTTTTTTAGTCTGCAGACTTTCCCATTTTTCCTGTCTTTGTTGAATCCTGGTGGAAGACATTTTTCACGTCAAATTGTAAGTCCCAATCCAGGTTTCCCACGAGAGATAGAAGTACTATGACTATATTGAGCTTGGCAACTGGGGCAAAAGTCTCGTTGTAGTCAATACCATATTTTTGAGTGAAACCCTTTGCAACCAGTCTTGCTTTGTATCTCTCAATTGTCCCATCAGATTGATACTTTACTGTAAACACCGATTTGCACCCCACTGAAACTTTCCCTTCAGGTTTCTTTACGAGACTTCAAGTTTGATTCTTTTCAAGAGCTTGTATTTCCTTTCTCCATTCAGGATTCCTCAAAGCCTCCTGTATATCTGTGAAGAATATTATAAATTGTATATAATAAACTTGTTTTCATTACAAAGTAAAAGACCTTATTTATAGGGTTATAA
>CAIGRH010167461.1:0-11814 GCA_903798295.1 Fraxinus nigra | reverse complement strand
AAACAACAAAGAACTACTTCAAAGTCACTCCAAGAACACTCCCCAAGAAGAATTTCCAAAAGAAATTCACTAAGTGTGCCGACACACAGAGTGAGCTCTATCTGTCAGGAGAACTTAGTCGAACATATAATTCGTGTTTCAACAAATGCTCTAATGCCAAAACACAGGTCAAAACTCCAGATAATGCAGGTGGAAGAAATCCCACAAAACAACCTACACCAAAAAATTCAAAGACGGATTTTTTTTTTTTTTTGGTAAATTTTAAAAATAAAAAAAATACTGATTTTTAATTACTTTCTCAATACGTTAAAAGGAAAATGAACATAAAAAAAAAAAAAAGGAAAAGTGAGGAACTCCCATTGGGTTGCCTCCCATCTAGCGTCTTTGTTTATTATCGTTGGTTAGACCCAATGTTTTCCTTCTTCAATCCGCATCCAGCGAGGGTGGTTTCAATCTTCTTTGCACTGTACTAAGCTCATTGGACATAATCACCTGTGATAATCCTGAAATTCTGCAAAAATAGAACTAATGTTAGAATACTCTATATCATTATAACTTGTTGGAATTTCAGAATTTAAGAGAGAAGAGTTCAAGGGGTCGTAGTCAATAGTCGTTGATCCAAGAAACACATCCTCAAATACTTTCTGAGTGAGTGCATCAGTTATGTAAGTTTGATAACACTCGTCATCTTCCTCAGCTGCTTAGTGATGTGAAAGATGTTGACTTCTAAAGTCATATTCCCAAATGATAGCTTCATTAGACCGTTCTTGCAGTTGATAAGAGCATTAATGCACATCCTCAACTAATCCCCTAGGTCATATAGTAGACTGATTGGCTAGTTGTAAAACCACAGAAGTTGGTTTTATCTCACCTAAACCTAATGATAGGTAAATAGCATAAGGTATGAGGTTAACACTAGCCCCTAAATCAAGACAGGCTTGTGTAAACTCATGGCTCACAATAATACAAGACACGGTAGGACAACCAGGGTCCTTATATTTCGGTGGGATCCTTTGCCCAATCACAACACTTATTTGTTCGGTCAAGAAAGCGGTTTTCTTGACATGGTGTTTCATTTTTACAGTGCTCAAGTCTTTAAGGATTTTAGCATATGTAAGAACCTATGAAATGACATGCAAGAGAGGGAGATTGATTTTAACTTGCTTAAGGTGTTCTAAGATTTCACTATGTTGTCTAGCGAATTTCGAGGTAGGCTTAAGAGTTTGAGGAAAAAGCACTCTCGATGGATTCTCTACTACATCTTCACTCGGCCTACTCTCTTCAGACTTATTCGACTCATCTTCCCTAGGTCTAGGGAGTGGTTTTATGACTTTCCCTGATCGAGTGGTTATGACATTCACTTCTCTAATGTTGTTTTTTTCTAATCCTAATGTTTATGCTATGTGCTGCCTTTTAGGATTTTGTTAAGCTTGAGCTGAAAATTTCCTACATTCTACTATAGCTAAAGCATTTCTTAATTTGAACATATGATTTTTTTTATCTCCGTGTTTTTCTTAACAATTTGGGTAATCATAGTCTCAAATTTTTGATTGGTTTTACTTAGTACCTCTATAAACGCATGTAGGGTATCATCTAAGGAATTCTAAGAGGACGTAGGTTGATAGGAAGGCATAGTGTAAGCTCTATTCATTTAGGCAGGTTTCTGATTTTTAGATTTTTAGCTAAAATTAGGGTGATTTCGCTACCTTGGATTGTAGGTTTCAGAGAATGGAGCGTGGGGCTTGTTATACGTGCTTAAGACATTGCAGTGTTCCTCATAAACCTACATCATCTCCGTAAAAGTAGAACACTCTTGTGCTGGATGATCACTTCTAGTACACATAAAACAGGATCCACAAGACTCAACACGGGATACATTCTGTGTAGATTTCGAGTCTTTAGCACGTAGGATTTCTAGTTCTCTAGTTGGGGCTTCTATTTTTGCTCTAACGTTATCCTCCTCCCTAAGATGATAGATAAAAATGCTATAAGGGTTTCTTGTGGGTCATAATCTATTGGTACTATCAGTGGCACTATGTCCAATCCAAGTATGAGCTTTTTCAGCTAGGTCATCTAGATATTCTATAGCCTCATCTGGATGTTTTTGTAGGAAATCACTGTTACACATCATCTCTATGAATTGATGTTCCTTAGGTGTTAATCCCTCATAAAAGTAACTCACAATGTGCCAACTCTCATAACCATGGTAGGGGTAAAGGGCTTGTAGTTCTTTATATCTTTCTCAAGCTTGGTATAAAGTCTCACTATCATTTTCAGTGAATGATGAGATTTTCTTCTTAAGGGTACTAGTCTTATGGTGGGAAAAGTATTTATTAAAGAAGCCTTTAGTCATTTCAGCCCAAATCCCAATTGAACGTGCTCTCAAGGAATACAACCAGCTTTTTGCTCTTTCTATAAGTGAAAATGGGAAGAATTTAAGCCTAACTGCGTCTGTTGTACCATGTTGATTGTGGAAGGTTGCTACTACCTCAAATTCCCTAATGTACACATATGAATTTTCATTTTCAAGTCCGTGAAAATTGGGAAGGAGTTGAATCATTCTCGATTTAAGATCTATATGTGGCATATTAGATGGAAACATTATGCATGATGGCGTGGATGTGCATGTGGGATGAAGATAATCATGTACAGTCCTAAAAGGCATATTATCATGTTCACTATCAGTCATGATGTTGTGTAGTGTGGTGTTCGTGGCAATAGATGCAGTATCAAAGATATGGTTAGAAAGTGATTCAAACACTGGAAAAGGTCCTTCAGTAGAGCTTCCTTGCTCGTCTCGAATCCTGCTCATAAAATACAAAAAATAAACTATATGAGAAGGAAAAAAAATAACAAATAAGAAAATTAAATTAACTAAAGAGTAGTAAAGCAATGATATCACCCTTTTTAGTTGATCCCTTTGTGTTTTATACCGTCTCCTTGGCAATGATGCCAGAATTTGATTATGCCCAAAGAATAACGCGGATATTGTAGCACATCTTTTGGGTGTCGATTCCATATGGAGATGGCAAATTACTCAAATGATAAAAAATATTGAATTGATCTCTCAAATGTGTAGTCGAATTTGGTGTTTGAATGAAATTAACATCAATTTCTTGAGATGGTAAAATTAAAATCAATGAGTTTAGGCAGTGAAGCATCTGAATTCCCTCACTTGGATCAAATAATTTACATCAATTATTCATTTTTACAACTTAATTAGAGCTTTTCATCCCAATACTCTAATTGAAGGATATGACGCTACAAATCAATTTAATTCAACAATAGTTCTAAAATCTAAACTTCCTATAACGCGTTTGCACAGTTTTATTTAAATCAGATTCAAAGATCGACCATTTCAATTCTATGGTAATTCCAAAATATAGATTTCCTATAACATAATTTCACATCATTCATTAAAATCAGATTCAAAGATCGACCATATACTTCAAGAATAGAGCAGTAATTGAATCACACCAATAAAATAATAGAGGTTTGTTACACCTAATTTTCGAAGCCCAAGGAAAATGTGCCACATGGAGGACTATAGGCCACGTAGAAAGTCAGCAAGAAAGTCAAATAAAGACCCAAGAGGTCAAAATATGAATGAATCAGATTAAACCGAGGTCCTTAGTCCGCAAGGCCGAAGTTTAAGCTAAGGCACCGCCTCAATGACGAGGCACTACTGCTTCTATTGAATCACTGCCTAAGGAAACAAAAAAAGTAGTTGAAGCTCTCTACTTAAAAAACCACCTCAACTATCTATCCAAGGCTTCCTAACCTGTCCGAGGTTCTATGGAGTCTCCCGATGCTCCAAACCACCAGATGTCATCAAACCAATGTAACATCTCATAATAGATATGATGCTTGTAATAAAATGCATTAGTGTCAGTGTATCAGCCTCAACTAGAACGGTTGACCCTTTGTCAAATGTTAATTGTAATGAGAGGAGAGTGATTTGAAGCTTCAGTCTACTAGATGTCGCCACGTGGATTTGATCCTATGATCAGCACGTCGGCTATAATAATATAAATAGCTTCTATCTTTGTACATGGAGGGGGAGTCGAAGAAGAACTTTACCTTCTCTCCCGAGAAATACAGAAGGATTGAAAGAGATTTACACACTTTGTTATTTACATGTATTAGAATCCAAATTGCGATTAGATATTAAGAGTTAAAAATGAAATATCAGTCTTCTTATATCATATCTATCCTTCTGCATATATAATGAAAGATGGTAGAGTTATCTTAGGAAATCCATGGAGCATTCGTTGATAACGCGATTGTTGTCGTTACGAAATCACCGGTGTCCAGACGTCACCGTCTCTTGCCAAAAAGCGCCTCTTGCGTCCATTCAGATTTAGCTACCGTCTACAATCCAGTATAAATGTGCCAAATTAGCGCTTGACATAGTAGGAGTGGGCCTAGTATCTGTTAGCATCATTTTTAGGGTCAATAGATTGGCTCCGTCTGTGGGAAATCCTACATTTAACTACGAACGCGAGTAGAGAAAAGGCCAAACTACATTTGTAAGTTGGAAAAAGGAAGGCTTTTGTCATTGGAAAAGAATTGTCCCTGAGAAGGGAACTGTTAAAAACCTGAAACCTTAAAGAAAGGGATAAATTTCATACTAAGTAATTGAGAAATGAGCTCCACCGCGAAAACACTCCAAGAAGGATGAAGGCATACCTTGAAGAATGTGAACCTTCGCACGCTGCCCCATCCACCCGCCCACGACCTCCAATGCGCAGAAGAGGAGGTTCTAGAGGTGGGGGTAGGGTCACGGCCAGGCTTACTATGGAAATGGAAATAATGGCTGCTAACTTGAGAAATATCACTTAGTAAAACCTGGCCATACACGAAATGCAGATGAACATGCAAGGGCGAGGAGGTTATTAGGCCCCTCAATATACAGCCCCTGAAAACGTCTTTCCTGAAGCTTAAGCGTATTACTAGGATGATGATGTCCATAGCCAAGTACCTGAGCATTGCTATGATGGAATGGAGGTCCCTCGGGAAAGAAAGGTAGAAGTAAATTCATCGACCAACTATGCTACGAAAATGCCACCCGAAGCTCCATTCAATTCCATTCAGTGGATCGATCATTATGCGTCAGATGTTGGAATGATATTTAAGGTCGAAAGTTAAAAAAGGGACGGACCTAAGAAAAGTGCCCTCAACACGTCCAAAGTTGGTTGATATCTATCTTGGATACTATACTTTAGACGTCCAAATTAGTACTCTAGAGAGTGTTCTTCCCATCAAAGGAACATGGGTCAGGAACCCTTGGCCTAACTGGGAAGATCCATATCGCATATGTAAGGAAATTCAGCATAGAACCCATAAAATCGAAGATATGGAAGAAAAGGCACAACCTCATTCTTGGAACGCAGAACATCTGTACGAGTATTATCAAAGGCGTAAGACATCTTATATAAACAACCTTGAATTCAATAGAGAATGCAACATTTGTTACCATTATAAGTTAAAGAACCAACATCAAAGAGCCTCGAAATTATTTTACAAAGGCTGGGAGCCTCAAAAAGTTGTTTCATATAGGCTGAGAGCCTCGTTAAATAAAGAGCTTCAACTACTTGCAAAAGCAAAACAGGGGCGACCTTAAAATACTTGGTCAAAATTTTGTGTTAGCTGAGCGCTTGAACTACAATTTGAGGCAGATCTAAGAAATTTTGACATGACTAAGGCGAGAATAGTTGAAATCAGACCTATCCACACTTAAGAAATATTTGCTAAGCCCAAGTAGGCTTGCCAGGATGATTCATGCGATTAAGGTTATTAAGTGTCCGAGGTTGGTAGTCTTTAAAAGATAAAGTTATGAAGATGCAGGGAAGTTAGATTAAAGTTTTTCATTCACATTAAAATTAAAACGACGTCAGTAAAGAATTACAAAAGAAAGCACTGAGTTTCATTAAATATAAACAGAGTTACATTGGGGTGAGCAAAGCCTTCACACTTGAATAAAAAGAACATGAGGATATCAGAGCCTATTGAGGTCTGAGGTGGGGGTTGAGGAACCTCAAAACGAACTATAGTGCCGGTGGCCACTTCATCCTCATTCCTCCAATACTTGTCGAAGTGCTTATATGCCTCCGTCAAATGGAAGTTGGTCATAAAACGATCTTCAGCTTCAGCATGGCACGCTCAGCATCACATCGAACTTCTTCGACCTCCCCCTCAAGCTCGACAACTTTGGAGGTCAGTTCTGCTACCTGTCCCGCCAAATCAGCCTTTTCTTTGTTAGCCTTTTCGAGGGCCTCGATAGCTAGCTTTTGGTAAGCATCGAAATTCTCCACACGCTTCGTTAACGAGGCCATAATACTTTGGGAAAGATGGACCTCTTTCTTTAAAATTTCAATTTCTGCCAATGCAGAAGCGAGTTTTACTTAATCCTCAGCCTATTTCTTCTTTAAGGCCTCAGCCTCAGCCTTAGCAGCCAACTCTTCAGCCTGGGAAGCTTTACCCACAAACTCTATATTCTTCTTCTAGAGTGTCTTGAAGAGGGCCTCCATCTTCATGGCCATACCAAATGACCTCGTCACCTGAGCAACCATAGTGGAGACAATGTTTACAGCGTCGCTGGATTCAACAAAGTTTTGCCATTTTTCAATCCAGAATGTGTTGAACGTTGTCGTGGAAATCTGAGTTTCGAGAGGCAACAAAGCGAGGGCCTGAGATTCAAGCTTAGTAGACCGCTTGGCCAGAGCTGCCTTTCTTGACTCGAAGTTTTGTTTTTCTTGACAGGCTTCTACCTCAGAGGTTCCACAACAGCAGGGTGCTTCTACCCCCCAGTGGCGGCAGCAATAGAGGCCGCCAACAATTTTTCCCCAACGGGAATCCCTGAATGAGGTGGGGGAATGTCAGAGGAGCTACCCACCTCGGTGGTGGATACCCGAACTTTCTTCTTAGGCTCCTTAACAACAGTTTTTTCCCCTTGTCTGCCAGAGGGCCCACTCCCATCTTGAGGTGTAGCTTCTTTGCTGACCTTCTCAAGTTTATCCCTTACCTGCCTTTCTCTAGCAGATGAGGGTTTCACGCCCTTCCGACCAATGGTCGAGGTGACAGCAAGAATGGTGGCCATATCGGGAGTGGAGGCCCTCCTCTTTTCAAAGTTGTCTATTTTCAAAGAAATACACGAGCATCAACAAGTAACAGAAATCGTATGAATTATAAAATAACCACATGCTGACATACCACTTCGAACCATTAAGACAAGATCCTCGTAAAATCGTTGGGGTACGACTAAACGGTTGAAGTCACATTCGGACAAGAGTAGGCGATATATCTTAGATAAGTGTCGGCGATATAGCTCTGTCAAACTTGAAGTGTTCAACCGACCCTCTAAAAGAAGAAACCATGCATCAGAAACTTGTTTAAGGAAATGAAACAAGAAACAGTAAACAAAGTACAGAAACAAACTCATTGGGTTCGGAGTAGGAGGTCGGAACTTTAACATGAGGGACAGTGTTACACTCACACTCCTGCCACTTACTCTGAACCCAGAATCAGGTCCCCTTCCACCATTTGATGGAGGATGGGAGACCATGTACAAAAGGAGAATGCCATCCTAACAAGCATAAGGAATACCAACATTTTGAGTTCCTCTTGCCCAAATACCTAGGCTGATAGACTGTTTGGAAGACATGGAGGGGCATGTCTTCGCCTAAGGAAGTCTCTTTCCAAAGGAAGTATGACCTTACAAGTTGGGCCCAACCATTGGGGGCTAGCGGGGTGGAAGCAAGCCCATACAACCTCAGGATAGCTCAGAAGAATGGGTGAAGAGGCAGACGAAGCCTAGCCTACAAAAGGAACTCATTGATGGCGATGCACCCTTGCCTAGGAAAATAAGCTCACTCATCAAAAGAAGGAGACAAAAGTTCGATGTTATAGGGTATCTTATACTTTTTTCTAAGAGTGGCCAGATGGGTCGGATCAACAACGGAACGGATTTTTAGTGCCCCCAACCTACGCTATCATCGTCCCTAGTGGCTTCCCCAGACACTGAGGCACTTCGACATACCTCAACAGCCCTCTTAAGATCGGCCATACTTGTTATTTAGATTCCTAATTCGCTAGCCAACTCAGTAACGTCTACATCACCCCCAAAAGAAGCCATTAATTTACAAATGCAATCTAAAATTCATGAATTCGAAATGATCACAGATCAATTACTTACAAGTTTTCCAGAGAACCTTAGAACAAAGAAGTCTTGGAAACACAGATTGAACAAAGAACCAATGAGAGGAAAACCCTTTAGGCAACTTCGAAATATAAAAAAAAAAGTGTGCAAAAGTTCTTGGAAAGAAACGGGAGGAGAACTTGTGAAATTCTGGGAGGAAGATGAAGTAGAAATTCATGCCAAAGTAGAAGGGGTTTTCAACAGAGTTTAAGGGTTTTTTATAAGCAGATAAGCTTAAACCCAACCATTGGATCCGGCTTTTGGTCATCCGATTGTCCACTGTGAGGACTTAATCTGAGCTATCTATTACCTCTGGTGCTTCATTTTCAAGGATCCAGATCCAAGCGTCCGTACTCACCCACATGCATCTGAGACTCGTGTAACAGCCATTATTGCACATTTGATGTGATGACTAGCACGCGTGTTGAAAGTTGCACCAGAATGATTGCTCTCTCTTGGAAATTGGAGGAAACATCAAATCATTGTAGCGCAATGATTAAGGGCACCTCGTACAACCAAGATCTTTGGAAATGTGTAAAAGCCATCGAAATTCCCAATCTGAAGCTACTATTTCGCAAACGGACCTTATCACCTTTCGAAATCAGCGAAAATGCTTCAGCTCAATGAAGGCACTTCGGATCATTCGAAAGCACCACATCAAATGCCGAAATAAACAACTTTGGCCATCTATAGCAGAGGGCTTTGTGAAGGTAGTAATGTCTTGTACTCCGAGGAGTAATGCGATACGTAATAACTACCAAATAAGTCGCTTCGGGAAGCACTTGCAGAGGGTCGGCGTGAGTTAGGTACATATATATCCAACCATAGGGTATGATACAAATCATCCCTCTACGTAGACTTTTTATCTTGATTCTACTTTCAAGTCCAAACATTACATAAATAATCATGCCTAAACTTAGGGGACTATTGTTACATCTCATTTTCGAAGTCCAAGGAAAAGGTGCCACGTGGAAGACCGTGGGCCACGTAGAAAGTCAGCAAGAAAGTCAAATAAAGACCCAGCAGATCAAAGTATGAAAGAATCGGATTAAACTGAGGTCTTTGGTCGGCAAGGCCGAAGTTTATGCCTCAATGTCGAGGTACTACCGCTTCTGCTGAATCGCTACTTAAGGAAACGAAAGAAGTAGCTAAAGATCTCTACTTAAAGAACCACATTAACGATCTATCCGAGTCTCCCTAACCTGTCCAAGGGTCTATGGAGTCCCTCGAGGCTCCAGACCACCCGATGTCATCAAACCAATGCAACCTCTCGTAATAGATTTGAGAATCTTTCAAAAGTGATTGATGTGATGTTTGTAATAAAGTATGTTAGTTGACGTGTGTCTGCCTACAACTAGAACGGCTGACCCATTGTCAAATATTAATTGTAATGAGGCGACAGTGATGTGAAGCTTTAGTCTAAGAGATGTCGCCACGTGGATCTAATCCAACGATCAGCACGCCAGCAAGAATAATATAAATAGCTTCTATCTATGTATGTGAGGGGGAAAGCGAAGAAGAACTTTACCTTCTTTCTTGAGAAATACACAAGGATTGAAAGAGATTTACACACTTTGTTATTTACATGTATTACGAATCCAAATTGCAATTAGATATTGAGAGTTAAACACGAAATTTCAGTCATCTTATATCATATCTATCCTTCCACATATATAATGAAAGATGGTAGAGTTATCTTAGGAAATCCACGGAGCATTCGTTGATAACGCGATTGCTGTTGTTACGAAATCGCCGATGTCCAGACTTTACCGTCTCTTGCCGAAAAGCGCATCTCGCGTCCATTCAGATTTGGCTACCATCCACAATCCGGTATAAACGCGCCGATCAGTGCTTGATGTGACAGGAGTGGGCCCGGTATCTGTTAGCATCATTTTTTGGGGTCAGTGAGGTTAAAATTCAACAATTAATTCAATCATTCGATAGAAAGAGCGTCACTAAATCTATGAAGAATTTAGTAAAAATTAAATCAATCTCAACATGTATTCATAAAATTGAAACTCAACAAATTTTTCGATTAAACAATGGAGATTAAAATTCAACAATTAGTTTAATCATTCGATAGAAAGAGTGTGACTAAATNATCGGATCATTCACATCAATTATTCATTTTTATAACTCAATTAGAGGTTTTTATCCCAACACTCTAATCGGAGGATATGATGCTACAAATCAATTTAATTCAATAGTAGTTCTAAAATCTAGACTTCATATAATGCATTCACACAATTTTATTGAAATCAGATTCAAATATCAATCATATACTTTGAGCATAAAGCAGTAATTGAATCACACCAACAAAATAATAAAAATTAAAATTCAACAATTAGTTCAATCATTCGATAGAAAGAGCGTGACTAAATTTATGAAGAATTTAATAAAAGTTAAATCAATCTCAACATAGGTTCATGAAATTGAAATTAAAAAAAATATTTTGAATAAACAATGGAAAAAGAATGATTGAATCCATGAAAATCTAATAAGAGTTAAACCGATTTCACGATAAATTTATGAGACGAAGTCTAAATTCAAAAAGCATTCAACAAATGAAGCCATATTAAATGAATAAAGGATGTAAAATCATTGATCCAATGAGTTCCTCCCTAACTTCACCAAGGGTTTTTGTTCTTCATGGAGTTCCTTGAGCACCAAGGAGACAAAAGTTGTGTATTGAGGCATTTTGATTGTTCTGGGTGTATTAAAGCTTAAAAGTCGTGAAAGAAGTTGTTTCCATAAGCATTTGAACTATAGAAGAAAATCAGAAAATCATGTCTCGAAAATACTCTATGCGACCTCATAGAATAAGTGCTTGTGGCGACATAGAACAAATGAGCTCAGCCTTGAAAATCTCTGAAGCCACACTCGCGATGTCATTGAAGTAAAGCTATAGAAATTTCCACCGGACAACCTTCAGTATTTTAGTCATATCTTTCTCTACCGATATCTAATTGAGGTGATTCAAGATGCGTTGGAAATCTAACTCAAAGGGCTATAAATCTTTTAGATAATGTTTCCAATTCGAATCTTTCCAATGCCAAAAATGGATCTCAAACTGAGGCTGAAATTTCGAAGCTGAACCTTTTCCGTTGGGAATTGATGTGTGATAATACTTTGACTATATTTTATCCATTTGGCTTCTTTCCTCATCCAATGATGTCTAACACTCTTAAATCTTCATGTCTTCTTTTTGGCCTTCGAGTCATCTTTTGGATATTTGCAATTTGGTCCATGAACTTCCCTTTTCTTTCACTTAGGTCATTTTCCACTTATCCACAAATCTCCATTGTTTTCATCAATTTGCAACCTAAATCAAAATATAAGGGTACTCATGTCACACCCCACTCATATAGTAACAATATACTAGCCAGTGAAGGAATACAATTGATTAGACATCCAAATTTACCCACACCCTTTTTTTTTGTTAATAAATTGAAGGCATTTTCAAAAGTATATTCGAAACCAAATATCATAAACATATTTATCCTGAGGTTGTAAAAAGTATTTATATGCTATTTCAAAAGTCATACAGGATTCCCAAGAATATAGTACAACTGGTGTCCAAAAAAATAACCCTTCAGGTCGTCATCCATGTACATAAA
>CAIGRH010167412.1:0-17882 GCA_903798295.1 Fraxinus nigra | reverse complement strand
TTATCATCATTTTTAAAGAGAATATAAGTTATTTTTAACAAATTAGTAAAAAAGTAATAATATTTACTAACTAAAGATATAAAAGCAAAATAAAAGTAAATAAAATAAAAAGTAAATGAGACGATAAATGGGAGGAGTCCGCCCTCGCCCCAGCCCCACCCACCCCATTCCCGCCTCGAACCCTTCCTACTCTACTTTAACCGAGTATGAGAATGTGACAAGATAACAAAAATACTCGACGGGACGGGGGTGGGAATGACCCGTTATCATCCCTACTCTGGTTTGATCCCATTATTTTTAAAATACAATTTTCTCTCCTTTTCAATTTTACATTCTTTAATAAAATAATATTACATCCAAACCTAAATTTTTTTCTTATTTTTTAAACCCACACACACTATTAATCACTATTCAAAAATGCATTCTTGGTCAATAATGAGGCTCAAACAAAGCCTAAATAATGAACATCATCAAGATGCCATGATTTGCTATCGAATTTGTTGACCCAAAAAAGTACCTCCAATGTGGCCAACAGATTCCAAGACCGCTTACGTTCACACTAGCTTTTTTTCTGCGCATTTGAACAAATCGTTAGCCACACGAGCCTCCTCAAATAGGGTGGAGTTGGTTGCACGTATTTCGACGATCAAATCAATTAGGGAAGTAAATATATGAGTGTATGAGAGTTTTAAACGTAAGTTTCCAATATAAAAATAGGATCGACTTTAGGGAATATCAAGTAGAACAGTGATATGACAAAGTTATAGTTTGAGAGTCTAAACTTGTATTACCCTCAAAATGACACTAAGTGTGAACTTTATAATAGAAGATGATGAGTAAGAGTCGTTGGATGAAGATACGTGTGGCAAGTGAATGTGGCCTCTNGCATTTGAACAAATCATTAGCCACACGAGCCTCCTCAAATAGGGTGGAGTTGGTTGCGCGCATTTCGACGGTCAAATCAATTAGGGAAGTAAATATCTGAGTGTATGAGAGTTTTAAATGTGAGCCTCCAATATAAAAAAAGGATCGACTTTAGGGAATATCAAGTAGAACAGTGATACGACAAAGTTATAGTTTGAGAGTCTAAACTTGCATTATCCTTAAAATGACACTAAGTGTGAACTTTATAATAGAAGATGATGAATAAGAGTTGTTGGATGAAGAAACGTGTGGCAAGTGAATGTGGCATCTTGTCATAGACATCAATCAACCATTCCTAGGTCATGTTGCATTCAATTCAGTCGAGGCCCTTTGCATAAGGGAGAGCCGCTTTGAGAAGAGGCAGTTGTTGATAAAACTGAATTAAACTTGGCCGAGGCCCTTAGAATAAGGGAGAGCCCCTTTGAGGAAGCGGCAACCGTTGATAAGGTTGAATTGAATTTAGTTGAGACCCTTAGCATAAAGGAGAGCCCATTCGGGATGATGCAACTATTAATAAGTTTGAATTGAACTTGGCCGAAGCCATTAGCATAAGGAAGAGCCCATTCGGGAATAGACAACCTTTGATAAGGTTGAATTGAACCTGGTCGAGGCCCTTCGCATAAGGGACAACTCTTCCGTGCAAGGGCTCCCTCCATATTATTGGATCCATCAATGGAAGGGGTCAATCCATTAAGGCAACAAGTTGTGACTCCATGTGGGATACATCACACTTGTCCTTGATGATGCTATTTTACCTCCTTGTAAGAGGATGTCTCTTCCTTGCAATGGATTAAAAAATAACTTATCTTTTCAATCAATAGTTTTTTGTCACATACAACATTGTCAACCAATATTGTACAAATAGATTAATTCATTGTGATTGGACCACATCCACATTGATGAAATCCAACATGGTACAACTACGAGTTGGACCTACGAACTAGCATTAACATTGAAAATTTTCTAATTTGTCATCGTGTAATTGTTGTTGAGTTTGAAGGTAGGTATAGGTTGATTATTTCAAAGAAGATTTTCAAATTTTCAAATAAAGAACGTCATGAAGATGTCGTGATTTGCTATCGAATTTATCTATAGGAGCTGTGTCGAATCTCCTTTGAGTTTAGGCTAGGAACCAGGTGTATAGGAAATTTGGCTCCTGTTTGGTACAATTAAAATCAAGATTTTAATATAAATTAAAGTCAACAACTAATTTTAATCACTCAATTTTCAACCACTCGATTTAATTAACTTTTATCAAAATATACTAAAAATTTGATTTTAATATCCATCAAACAAAGGTGATGAATTGATGGGATTTTTTCATTAGGATTTAATGTTAATAAAGATGAAAGACCTTAGTTTAGGGATGTAATAACTAGTGAGGCTATGATAAATTTAAGATTTAGTCTCTGTTTGGTTGAGGGTTAAAATTAATTTTTTTAGTAGATTTTAACAAAAGTTGATAAGCTGTGTGGTTGAAAAATTATGGATCCCATAAAATATTTGATTAAAATTAATTGTTAACTTTGATTTAAATTAAAATTTAGATTTTAATCCTACCAAACAAGAGCTTAATTACGATGATATTGGGAATGGACGACTAAGAAAAATTTAGATTCTACTTCCAATAATATTGAAAATATAAGAAAACATGAAAATTCAATATTTTTTTAGGTTGGCCTGATTATTGGTACCATAATTTTAAAAACCATACACAACCTAATTTTCTCTTTCTTTTATACAAAATAAAATTTTAAATTTGCAGATATCATTGAACGGATAGATTTCCTCACTTTATATTCCTCTCTTTTGATGAATTGACATAGCTAAAGTAAATCCCTTTCCTCCCATTTTCTTTTACCACGCTTTAATTTGGAAAATAGAGCATTTTCTTTTTATCCACTTTTCTTCTTTACCACACCCTATTTTCGAATATAGAACGTGACATAGAATCATAACAAGATGAATAGGTCAAATCTTTTTTTTACAATGGTATAAAATTGAAGCTATCTTTTTTCATCCCCAAAGCTAAATTATAGACCTTTAGTAAATATCTCAACTTCATCAGTAACACAATATTATTTAACGTTTACAAGTAAATGTAATAATAATCGAGCACAACATGGAAAAAGAATTCTTATATTTATACTATCACTAGCAACTTTGCAATGAGAGAAAAAGGAAATTAAGAAAAGACAGTTTATTTTGTTAGCGTCCATTTGATAGGATTTTTGTTTTTTTTTTTTTTTTTGCTTTATGAGAAAGCTACTTTAATTAGTATTTTAAAATTAATTTCTAAAAAAAAACCTCTCTTTCAAAGGAATTTTAGAGAAAATCATATTGGACTTTCTTTAGAAGCTCTTCTGACTTAAAAAAAAAAAACACTTTTATAAAACTAATCAACGTTGAACTTGCGTTGTTCATTATTATGAAATGCTTTATAAATGCTGTAAAGGTAATATTTAAATATGCACGAATGTTATTTAATTTAGAATTAATATCATGGAATATATACGTGACAAAAAATATTAAAATATTTATTTAAATTTTAATTAAGTAAAATTGGATGTTAGTTAGGACACATAGACGTGAAAAATAAAATGTACGGAGAAATTCTAATTAACTTTTATTACAATTAATAACACTGAAGATTGATATTAATTAAATGGACGTGAACGTTAATTAATTGAGAATTAATAATAGAAAATTCATACATTAATAAAAGCACATGGTAACTAAATGATTAAATATTAATTAATTGATAATTATTAATAGGGAATTCATACATTAATAAAAGCACACAGATGAAATGAACTACATCTACATTGATCGTTACTAAATAGTTAATTGAAAAATAGAAAATATGATATTATTGAAATAATTAAATTATAGTAATACTAGAATTGTTCAGAAAATTATTCTTACTTGGTGTGATATTTAGTATAGATTAATCAAACGGATTCAAAATCTCCTATTGACTTCTCAAAAGTTATGGCAAATGAACCCTTAAGGATATCGACTACACAATCATTAAGTATGCGTTTCTTCTAGTGTCCCTTTATATCCATTATCCAAAGAAGCGTCAATTCAAAAACTAAAACGTCAATCAATTAAGTATGCGTTTCTTCTAGTGTCAATTATCGTTACACTTTACCAAACCTACTCTTAATTTCGGTTTTTGACTTGCAAGTCTTTCTAAGAAAGCAACCACACACACCCACCGCCCCCACAAAGAAAATCCTTATCAACACAAAGTCAAGAAAACGACACCCACCATTTTCATTTGTCTCCACTTCTAACTAATTGTTGGCAAGGAAAATGAGTGTTATTGTGTACTTTGATTAGAAATTCGCTAGAGATCGACCTATAAGAAAAAGGTGTTCAATCTAAGGTTTAATTTAACGATAAGAAACATAATTACATACATAACTTCATTGTTTCTTCCATAACAACCTATTGAAATCGAAATGAAATGATGTCACGCTTTTTGATTAACTTAAAAGAATTGAATAGAATAACTACGTTATATTGCTGAAAAAATCTAGACAAGTATTTGCTAGAATTTGTATATTATTACAAATATTTTTTTCAATATGGCCCTTCTTACCGAATATTCACCTCCTTTATATTATAGATCACTAGATTGGAGTATGCCGTCCTAGTAATGTTAAGGTACAATGTCCGATCTAGACCCTTGTGTCATCGTTCGTTCTGGAGATATTTGATTGGCTGAAGAATTTGATTGCGAGGGAGTCAAGATGATACTTAGGATGCAACTATCTTTGATCATCCCGACTTTTCTTTGATTGGTAACTCTGGGTGGCATTGCCACAGAGGAGGAATACATTTTTAGTCATATTATGACTATTTGTTCCAATGATGTCGCCCATCAGCCTACATGTATGGATGGGATGACACCTTGGGCCGACCTTCCTTGGTGCCTTGTTTGGCTATTATAGAAAAAAAGTGCTTTTTACCATTTTAGGTGAATTTCCAAGTAATATTCTCACTAGCCAACTCCCGAACTAGTAAAGCTGGAACCATCATATTACAGAGACAAGATGAGAATGGACAAAAAGCTATTATTGCACTCCATCTTTGGACATACACAAACGTTATTGATTCTAAATACATAATTTAATAAATAAATGAATTATATAAAAAAAGGTTAATTAATTAACAAAAAGATGGCCGGAATAATCTCAAACGACACCCCCGGCTAGATTTTCATTGATCAAACCAAGTCCAAACCACCGTTGCCGCCACCGGTGAAACTGTTTTCCGACGAGGATGTGGAGAGGGTGATCATGGCATTCAAATCAGAAACACTGTCCTGCAATGTCATTAGAAGATGTGATGTGCTAAAACTCATAGTTGGTTTTGTTCTTGGGACAATTGGAACTTCACCCTCTCCTACTAGCATTTGGACCACGCCCCTCATTGTAGGCCTAGCCATCGGATCAGGATGGGTACATGCCAACCCGACCAACAACACCCGTGTCATGTCAGCCTCGTCGAAATCTTTCCCCAGCCGTTGATCGGCCGCCACCAACAGCCGCCCTTCTCTATGCAAACCCCACACCCATTCCACCAAATTACTACTCACACCAACTTTCCCAACACCAGTAGCCTCTTTTTCAATTGGCCTTCGCCCACTCGCCACCTCTAGCACCACCGCGCCATAGCCGAAAACGTCGGTTTTCTCAGTTGCCCTTCCGGTTAGCAAATACTCGGGCGCCAAGTAGCCCATTGTTCCAGCAGCCACCGTTGCATCAGGGGATTTGTCATGCTCAGTTTGCCTTGCCAATCCGAAATCACCTAATCTTGCATTGAACCCTTCATCCAACATAATGTTACTAGTCTTAATATCTCTATGAATCACTTGATTTTCACATTCTTGATGCAAATAAGCCAAGGCGGATGCCACCCCGATCAAAATTTTCCTCCGATGAGGCCACGACAAGATCATCCTCGACTCGAATAATGCCTTGTCAAGACTTCCATTAGGCATCAAATCATAAACTAACAAAATTTCGCCTTTCTCATGGCACCAACCTTGTAGCCTAACAAGATTTCTGTGCCTAAGAGATCCAATTATGGACAATTCGGATAAAAACTCCGTCTTCCCCTGTCCGTTATGACTACACCTCTTCACCGCCACTATATCACCGGTGGCCGGCAATATCCCCTTATAAACCGTCCCAAATGCACCATAACCGATAATTTGGGTTGAACGGAACCCTTTTGTGGCAAATTTTAGCTCCTTGTAGCTAAATTCTTTGGGCATTTTGATCACATCGGAAGCCAAAGTGTCAGATTTTTTCACCCGCTTGAATTTTTTGTTGTATGCCCAAATTACTATCAAAGTGCAAAATGCCAGAAAAAATGCGCCGGCGGTTACCACCCCAACAACAGCCCCGGGACCTTCTTTGCACAACTGCGAGTGACACTTCCCGCTAGTTTTGCTCTCATTCGACGTCGTACTGTTAGCAGCAGGTGCTAAAGCAGGTGGCGGCGGGTTCGCTATGTTCGCCGATGGGTTTATTAGAGTAGAGGTTGGCGGCGGAGGTGGTGTCTCCGGCCCCACCACCGAATTGGAATTGGGATTTTCTTCGAAGGACGAACTGAAACTCCACCATTCAATGCTGTGAATCTCTGTGCTACCCTGAGTAGATCCGGAGAACCCAACAAACATGAAATCATTACCTACGTACTCGTTGAGATCAAGAGGGGCTGAGATAATGGGCTCTTTGGGCTTCAGATTAGAGTACGATGCGTAGACTTTGATTACCCGAGTAGACCCGGAGTAGTCGACCCACGAGTTGACCAGGTCACCGCTCTTGAGGTCAACGCCGATGGTCTCTAAATCACCCACGGGGTTTGAAACCATTGAGTTAAGATCCAGCCCCACGTGATTCCCGTTAATATCCTCGAATTCAACGTCCATTAAGGTATCAAACTCCACCGCTACGACGCCGTTTCGGACCCCCTTCGAGTCCATGACACCCAAAAACCCACCAGCGTCGCCCACCGTCTGGTCGTCCGGCGAAATCACAAAAGCCAAACCGCCGCCAATGGAGGACGGATTCAAATTCATCACTGAGAATGAGAAGAATGTAGAGAAGCTCGCCAGATTCTCTGTCCCTGGCTGCCGGAACCTGATGGGTTTGGAGTAAAGAATCCTACCAGCACCGGAATTCGGAACGGCCAGATCACGCGTAAGCCGCACACTCCCATTGTTCCAGTGGGCGTCCCCGAGTATCTTCAAGCTCGTCAGTGTTAGCGTTCCAAAATCAAATTCAGTCGCAGAGAAAACGCCACCAGTTAAAATCAAAAACAGAAAAGCATTCACCAAAATTCTTGAGAAAAACCTGCCGGAAAATGACATGATTGCTTAACATACAGAACAAACCATCAGAGAAAAATGAACTCTTTTTGTATCTAATGCATAACTAACCAAAAGATCTGCAAAACAAATACAGAGACAGAGAGAGAGAGAGAGAGAGAGAGAGAGAAAAGAAATGGGAGAGAGAAAGATAGTGTTAGAGAAGAAATCCGGGGAATTAAGAAGCAATATAAAGAAACATACGAAAATGAATTATGCCAAGTGTAATTTCCTGACATCTTGTCTTACATCGTGTCTGGAGAATGCGTTGAATGGAAAAGTGCGTTTTTCTTTATTTAAGCTATTCAATCATGTATGGATGCGTAACATAAATATCAAATAAGATCTGTCTGATTGCACAAAAAAACCGGAGATGACAAACCAGAGAGAGAGAGAGAAGAAAACATTGTGCGTGACACGTGTTAATTCTAACGGTAATAATTTTCCGTGTCATAAATATTTCTAGATTTTCATGGGAAACTTTGCTTCTGCCATGAATTCGTGTGTTCTGACGTATGCGGTTTGTTTTTTTATAGTTAGATTTTCATTGATGAAACCCTAACTTTAAGACATTAATGTAATAATATTATTTTCATTTTCTGTCTCGAGAAAGTATTTACCATAATTAAGTACTCTTAAATAATTTAATAAGATAATGTTCCAAATCTTGATTATTGTGGATGTTTGAATCAATTAAACTTTTATTTTTGACTAAACAATTTCATTAACTTAATGAAAAAATATTTTAACATATTTTTTCTCAAGATACGAAAGAAATATATCATTAACAAATAGATTCTAATTTTAATTTGAGACAAACATGTTCGTTATAATGTAAAGAAAGTCCCAAGTGAAATATTTGGTGGGGGCTAAAATTAAATTTTTAATAAATTGTAATAGAAGTTTTTGAAATGTGTGGTTGAAAAGCTGTATGTAAAGATGACAACCCCACCCCGCCACTCCCATCTTAGATGGGGCAGGGCTGGTTCGGGGCGCGGGCTTGCCCAATTTCCTGCCCCATTTATTTTTTTCAGTTAACTATTTTTTTTAATTTGTAGTTAATTATTATTTTTATTCTTCACGGTGCGGGTTCGGAACATTTCGGGGCAGGGCGGGGTAGCACCGAGTTTTTTTTTGCCATCACTAGCTGTGAAACCTATGAAAGATGTAGTTAATATTGATTGTTTGACTCTGATTTAAATTAAAATCTGATTTTAATCCAAAACAGACATGTCCATAATCTGTTTAATTAATAATTAAATTTGAGGGATGAGCGTTTCCGAAAATGAAAAAATTATCGATTCACCTTGTATTGATTGGTTATTGATTGTAATTTTCACGATATTGATCGAAGTTCAAGAATTGGTATTTAGTGTTAAAAAAAATAAATATATATGGCTAGCAAGTTAAAATATGCCCCCAGTTGTCCGCCACCCTTTAAGAAAACATAAAATTTTGGGACCACGAACGTAAAATATGTCGATCACTATTTGGTCAATGCTTGAACATAAAAATCCAAAGAAGCATCAAGACAAAACCACCCATCCCATTCTTAAAACACAATTTTCAGAAAGGCCTTTAATCTGTTGAAACTTAAGGGAATGGGTTCACCTTAGACTTTTCAATTATTTCTCGGAAAAGCCAATCAATAAAATAGAAAAATAAATAAATAAATTAGTCGGCAAAGACACAGCGTGACAAGTTCATAGCAGCTGCTAGCTAGAAACCTAGAATCCTATGACAAAGTATCTTTCAACAGGATTATAATAGTTGGAACCTTCCTTGACCTACAGAAAGGAATAAAAACAGGGAAGACACATGTGGGGTCCACTTTTTTAAATAATATTTAAATCAGGTGGGACCCACCTCATGTGAGTATTCTGTATAACATCTGGCACTAATTTTCTGTACATTCAGCAATATTCTAATAGTTGTAGAGGGCCAACCTGTACACGATCCTTAATTTTAATTATAATCTTAACGATTTTTTAATTATACATTTCATCAATTTTTATCAAAACTTGTTAAAAAAATATATATATGATTTTAATCCCAACAAATATGGACTAATTGTGACGAGACTGTACTTCTAATTTAATCCTGAGGAAATTGTAAAAAATGTCCACTTTTACATAACCATTTGCAAAAATGTCTAAAATTTCTTCACGATTCATTAACAATTTTAAATTCCATAATGAAGATAAAATTATTTATATAATTAAAAATTGTATTGACCAATAATAACTCGACACATAACATATATTACTTGTTTTTAAAAGTACCGTGTCAATCATTCATTAAATGCTTACTTCTCCCCATAACTGCGTAAATAAAATATTTATAAAATACCGAGAAATACACTTAAAATGTCAAGAATATTATGAAATGTAGAGAACTCTCATGTTCATAACGAAATCTCGTTTCTGAACAAATGAAGTGTTAAGTGTCAAGATAAACCGTGTCCAAATATCGATAACAACTTTTAAAATGTCGAGAATGTCATGAAATATCAAGAATAACAACTATTAAACACAATTATCAACAAAAACAAGATTTCAAATAAAAATTACCTTCTACCGACAATTGTGGAAAACCTAATCAACTGCAAATTTGGATAAAATTAAATTTTTCGAAATGAAATTATATGATTTTCTTATGAATTGGAAGCATATAATAATTATTTTTAGTGTTAATGATTTTTCTACTTCATCTTCTTCATTTTTTCCCCAAAATTCTTGGTCAATATCCAATAGATAATAAAAGCAAATGAATCCATTAGGTATTAGCTAGCATTAATGCAGTTTCTCTTGGTAGTTATTTGTTCTTCTCGAAATTCGTGACAAATTGAAAAAAAAATGTTTCATTTTTCATTGAGGGTATAATAGGCAATTTAGTACCAAATTTGACCGTTTTTGCAAGAGTTATCAAAATTAGACATTTATCAATTGACAAACATGTAATTAGCCATTTTTGTAAATTCCCCTTTAATAATTGCAGTATTTTTTTAACTTCTTACGACTATGAAATATGAATGTAAAACGAAATTAATTTATTATTATGTGTGTATAATTTATTAAAATGATCATTGATTATATTTATGTCCTTATATATAATAATCGATTGTAGTATTTGTAGAACTTATTTTTTTTCATAACATATATTATAATTACCTGTTTGATTTCATTTTTAAAAATTTATTTTTTATCAAATTTATTTTCAATCACACATTTTAAGGGATCTACAACTTTTATTAAATTTTCTAAAAAATATTTCATCAATTTTTATCAAAATCTACTAAATTTTTGAGTTTGAGCTAAACAAATAGGGGCTAATTAATATTTTGTCTAATACAATAGATTATTTTAAAAGAAAAAAATAATATCTATTAAATCTCAAAATTTATAAAATTAGAAAGAAAAAAAAAGTGTAGTCCATATAGTAGAAAATATATTAATTTATTTAAGGTTAAATTTGATATTTTAACTACAGATATTGAAGAAGTCAAAAACAAATCTAAAATCAGTTTTCCTTAAGTTTACCAAATATTTAGAACAATTTTTTATTGGACTTCAAAATCAATCACAAACAGGACCTTAGTGATGTTGGGCACTTTCCTTTATTTGAGGCCAAGGAAAATTTCGTAACTTTGAAGGATTTTAATTTTTTGTTTGGAAAAACTTTGAACTGTCACTTTCGGATTTTGTGACGGTTGAAATGTTGTGTTGATTAGATTCCACGCGATTTATTTCTTCATCAAAAGTCTAATACGTGCACATTCGTGTCAGAAAATATAAATTAGAACCCGTAACCTTTTCTCAATAGCGGTAATAACAAGTAATTTTTATTGTTCAATTTCTATTCACGTATCGACAATCCCTTCTGATCTCTCCTTGCTCTCCTGTAAGTGGATTATTTTCTGATAAAATGAGTAGAGCCTTGGAGAATTGTTCATGAAAATAAGCATTGTCAGCAGCCATCTTCTCCACAAAAGGATATGTATCAGGATCAGAAACTAGCTGTTGATCAACTAGCAACAGTCCTTTCTGACTCAAAATATTCTTGTAGTACATATTATCAAGCAACATAGGCGTAATGCGGTCGTTTCTTGCGTATTCGACTGCTTTCGGGTTGGGTTCTGGGGAAGGGCACCGACCTTTGAGGTAGTTTGCGTACGCGGGGTCTAAGGTTGGATCCACTGTTGGGTAGATTCTGTGAACAATGTTCGTGCAATGAACTCGTCCTACGGAGTGAGCACCTGAACAAAAATAAATAAGGTTACACATATATGATACATGCACCTATATAAACTAGGAAAATGTTCGTGCTATGATCTTGTCCATTGTCGGCTACATTTGTGGAAAATTTCTTGCGTTGAGTACTCGTCCTATGTAGTGAGTGCATAAACAAAAGAATTTCAAACATTGATATATACACGTGTATGATATATGCACGATATATAAGTCTGAGAATTCAAGAGGTCAAGACACCGTACCTAGAAGAGCTACTGTTCCTTCAGTATCAATGCCAATTGATTGAAATCTCGAAAGAACTGATGGGATGCTGTCATTGTGGTTGGGGATGAAATCTTCGACTTCTGCTATATGACTTTCCTTGCTATCCTTTCGACCTGTCTTCATCTCGATACGTGGCCCACCTAACTACAACACGAGATGTCACAAAATCAGGCAAAAACCCATCATATAATTAAGACCAATGATTTCGAGTGACAAAAAACTGCGAAAATAGCCCCGAACTCCATTCTTAGAGCTAGTCAAGAAATTTAAACATACAAGTAAAATAAACTTATACCAAGATGACACCGTCTCTTGCTGAAAGGGCCACAATATCAGCACAAGAAACTTCCATGGGACATTCCTTCTCAAGGGCATCTTTGATAGTGTCTATGTACTTAAAATTCCTCATTCCAAAACTTCTTGATGATGTCTTCTCTGATTTCATGTCATTTACAGTGTCCAACAATAATGATGCATCACATGACTACAATGAATCGTCGTGCAAATTATGTCAGTCGAACTTGTTTGAAAACAGATGGGTAGACCAAAATTAACATGTTCGATTGAGAATATATTATTACCTTAACAACACAATCGTGAAAGAGATTTCTGATCCATGAAACGGCTGTATTTCCATGCTTATTGTATAAGCCGGTGACTTGTTCTTCAATGATTTCTTCAGCCCTTGGGCAACTCTCTGAGTAATAATTCAACTGCAGATCGCTTTTACCTTCACAAGAACATATTAGTATCAGTACTCGGATTTCTCAAGAAAACTATGTGTCCATACACGTTCTGAAGAAGGCTTTTCACGAAAAAATGAATTTCGCAAGATGAATACATAAATACATGACGCTTTGGGATGTTTCGTAGGTTAGATTGAATCAAAATCGTACGCATTCTAGCATTCCTCAAACAATAATATCGAATTGAAGGTGCTCGGTAACAAGGGGCTAATCGATGATTAAAAAACGCACATGCTACAAGGCTATCTAACAGTTTAATATACGTTTACACGAAAAAGATTGAATATTTGTAATTTGACCAAAGGTGAATAAGTGAAATAAATTGGTGACATAGAAAATATACCAGAATACAACTGTAAGAGCAACAGTAATAACTGAAAAATGGAAATTGGGACAAGACTGGCCATTTTTCTTAGGATTTAGGCTCTTCAACTCTATTTGACAAACCAAGTGACAGTTGAAACCTTATATAGGAATGGATTTCGTGGGCGCACGATGGAAATTCCAGGCCTCTTCCCACTAGAAGCCTCTAATTCTGACCTTTCGGCAAATATTCTCACCATGCTTGAGAATTGCGGGCCACCAAAGTTTGGATTAATTTGTGGCATTGCCATTACCTTAGTGGCCTTAATGTTGTTGAATGCACCATCGAAGGTAATATACTTAATACAACATTTCCAATACCCTAACGTTAGTTTTTAATTTGGTACACACAATGCAGGATACACATCTTTCTTGTTTTATTATGTCTAGCAATATTCAGTTTAATATATTAAACATACGTGATATGATATACTAAATTTGTTTCGACCCACATCACCCTAGTTATTTAGCTAAGATTAAAGTTATACACTGAACATTAGTTTTTAATCGGTACACGATTATGGATTCAAGTCTTTATTAATTAATCATGTTTAGAATTATTTAGTTTAACATATTAAATATGTCTGATATGATATATTGAATTTGTTGTGACTCACATCACTTGTAATGACCCGACCTTGCACTGCAGTCGTTACAAAAAACGTGTGTTTTTTTTTTAACGATCCGACATTGCGCCGCAGTTGTTATCATATCGTACGTATTGTCCGCTTTGGGAGAGTTTGGGCCCATCTTACCCCTCATGGCTTTCTGATGCGTCATCCAGAATTTGAAGGATGCGTCAAAAAGCCGTGAGGGGAAAGATGGGTCCAGACTCTCCCAAAACGGACAGTACGTACGATATGATAACGATTGCAGCTCAATGTCAGGTCGTTACATCACCCTATTTATTTAGCTAAGATTAAAGTTATCCAGTGAACGTTAGTTTAACGTACTAAACACATATAATATGTATGTTCTGACCCACATCACCTAAGTTATCTAGCTTGGACTATTAAGAATAAAGTTATGCTTTGAAAACAAGGCATCTTAATCAGAAAGAATAAAATGTATGGTGGATCAAAACTTTATCACTTAGCACAATTGGTGGTGGAATATTAATGAACTATAATTTATACACAAATTGGGAAGAATTGTGACAATCACATGTATCCACCAAAAATAGATACGTGCACGCGCAATGATTAATGCATAGAGTGGAAGAGTAATGTAACTGCAAAGAAATTGGATTGTCACCCTGAAGAATGCTCGAGAATCAATCGACAAGCCAATCAGGTCTTAATTGCATCATAAAGCTCGAAATCATCCCAGATAACAGAGAAAAGTTTTACCACTTACTCGAGAAATATTCTGGTAACGATCATGTTCCCAGTAACAAACTCAAATCTTAAATCAAGAGAGCAACAAACTAAGTTTTGTTCCCAATAAATTTAAAGTCCATCATTCATCTTAGGATATATATATAATGGTATTCAGATTAATTACCGGATTTAAGCCTGCCCACAGCATCATAGAGGGATGTTTTTCTATGCTTCTTGAGCCACTGCACATAGAACTTATAGTTAGCTTTTAAACAAACAAATTATGAAGAGTTCCTTATTTTATTTTTTATTTATTTTTATGGTGGTTTGTAACGACTAGTTCTCAGTATCATATCTCTTTTAGATGACTTGTAATGTGAGTTTATAAGCACAATAGTTGCGTTTGAGTTTTCTTACGTTGGTAAGAAGGTGGATGGAGTCCTCGAGTAAGACAAAAATGGAGACGATGATGATGCAGACAGCGAGCCCAAGATGGTTTGTGATCCAATGAATGAATCTCCGGCCACCATGGATTTTTTCTTACTTGTTTTGTTACTAGTGTGGATCGTGCGTTACACGATAACCATTATAATTTTGTAAGAAATGTCTCTATAATGATTATCTATTTGAAGACACGTATATATTAGTTATAATATTTTCGGGCAAACTTTTATATTCGGTGAGCTACATCATAAACCACACACCATTCGAAATAAGAAATGCATCTTTAATTCTTTTTTCAGACACAATGTTTTTCAAGACCACACAATCTATTCTAAAACTTTTGGAACATACTTATAATATAACATGCTTAATTCAAATATATAGAAAATTAGAAGCTGAAATTATGAATAACAGACATTGAGAATAATTATTTATACATTTAAGTAGAGAAAGATACAGATGACAAAAAATTGAAATTAAATAGAACCTTATTGAATCAGATGTACAAAACAACAATTGTAGCATAACAAATGTTTTAAAAAAGGTCTTTCAAAAGCAATTACCACACATTAAGCTGTGATATAAGGACAAATGGTTAAATGCCATTGAAAAAAACACATTGTTGTTATTGAGTAGAACAATTGATCTTACCGAACAATTTAAAGTACAAATGGAGTTTGTTGCACTGGTGTTGATAAAATCATCGATAACATTAACTATGATAATCTTACTGTAGTAATTTGTCATTCCATCTGCATAGTAGTAGGTATTATCAATGACTTTGTTAAAATAATATAGTATCAAAATATCGTTTATTCTATTGTCTATACCACTTATTGAGTAACGAACATAGGGAAAGTACCTTTTGACCGTATCAAAATTTCTCATACGTTTGTTCTATCATCTCCCCTTTAAGATACATGAAAAATAATTTGCTAAAATGGAGAAAAAACTATATAGCTTTTGAATTTATAGTGTTGTGAATGAATGAGATACCACGTCAATTGGGGAGCATACTGCGAAAATAATACTTAACGTATCCCACAAATTTACAATTTAATATGATATTGTCTGTATGTAAAATAAAAAGATATGTCCAGTGATCAGAGAATGACCAAATTTACTATGGTTTCATGAGAATCAAGTTCTCACGTCAATGATCAATTTGAACCACCTCTCATATCACAAATTAAAAGCATCCATTCCTATTATAGTATAAAAAGAACGCAACCAGAAGATAACACACAGCTAAGCACACAAGAATTCACAATGGAAACATCAGCATCAGCAGCAGCAACAACAACAAGAACGGAAAAAAAAAACAACAAAAACATTTTTATTCAACATTACAGGAATTTGTTGCACAAAATCTGTTTTAAACTTTTTGAACATACTTATAATATGATTAATTTCTTAATCGACGGGAAAAGTTCGATCTACTTATCCTTTGAACACCAATGTTTAGTGGACGATGACATCATCATGACGACGACATGATGCGCAATGAACAGTGAAAGTAACTTTCATCTTTTATATATTGTAGGGATATTCAAAAATCTCAAGAAAATACTCACATTCTAACAGTCAGCAGCGCGGAAAATTATTAATAAATCCAGAAACAGTCCGAATATATCCTTATAGTTTAAAAACAGTACGATCTTGAATTTTCAGAATAACATCAAAGTTTATAACAAACTCTTTCAGTCTTATAACAAACAATCCGAAGTTGTTCCCCTCTAACGTAGCATGTCCAACCTATGGTGAAACATCGCACCTGACCATTTGTTCTTAGATTTGTTCACACTGGCCAATTGTGATGTGAACGATCATGGATTTGAACATTCTGGACAAATTTTGGTAGATATAATTGAGTGAAAACCCCAAGTACATACTACAAAATAAATTCACACATTTATAAATAACAAAATTTAGAATTAGGTGAGAGCAATGAATATGAAAAATGATGCATACATATAAGGCAGGAATGACACAATTTACAAAAGATTTAACTTAAAGATGAGCTTACAATTTTTCGATGATAATCTCGATCAACATCTAATATTAATTGAAAAATAGGATCGTCATTACGTGAAATCTCAACCTCAAATGTATCACACTCACAAGTCACTTCTACGCATAAATTCTCAAATATCGAAACATCGAAAGTAGAATTTTCGTAATATTCAAAGATGATAACATAACCACTTTGTAAATTATGGTGGTCAAAGAATTGTGGTCATCCAGCAGCAAAATACATGTTATCATCAACCTTTTCCAATTGCATGTTGCAAATAATTCTATCATAACCAATCAAACGTATTTTGCGACATACAAAAGATCTAGGAAGCGACTATAAAAAAAGTCTCATAAAAATGTTTTTTACTTTGTATACAATTTCATTAATAATAAGTAAATGTTAACAAATAGATCATTTTAAAACCTACCAAACGAACATTATGGTCCAATGAAAGTGTTATTTCTTGAAAGAAACGGTGTGATAGATCACTTTTTTTGACATAATATTTCTACTACAAAGAAAACATATAAGCATCTATATTAAATTTTTAGTTACAAGAATAATTGTTATTAATATAATTGAAATTGATGATAAGAAAAAAGAGCGTGAAATAAAAACAATGTAATAAAAGAACTTACCACGGCTTGAATTCCCAATATTTCTTGATATTTATAATCTTCTTAACTCCCGAAAAAAATTCAAACCATAAGCAATTATGATAATATTATCTTCAAAACACAAATAGCAAAACTTTGGACAAAAAATTTACAAACTTAACAAAACCAACAAATAAATAAAATTTCAGAATATAAATACACACACAATCNAATAATTGCTATTAATATAACTGAAATTGACGATAAGAAAAAAAAAACTGTGATATAAAAACAATGTAATACAAGAACTTACCACGGCTTGAATTCCCAATATTTCTTGATATTTATAATCTTCTTAACTCCCGAAAAAAATTCAAACCATAAGCAATTATGATAATATTATCTTCAAAACACAAATAGCAAAACTTTGGACAAAAAATTTACAAACTTAACAAAACCAACAAATAAATAAAATTTCAGAATATAAATACACACACAATCTTTTAAAGCAAATATCATCATAAGTTTCAGACTGACCAGATCTTCAAAACTCAATAGAAGTATAAAATAAAAT